>KZ308420.1:411499-424048 GCA_000376725.2 Ladona fulva | reverse complement strand
AAGGATAATAAGACAATAACTGGTCGCAGAGGTCAATACCACCCATGTAGGTATTGTATTGCCCAACTGCTTCCGGTTTATTCCTAATGACCCCTCTACTGTTTGGTACCTCGATAAATCGGCTACCAAATTCAGAGCTGATCATAAGGACATCACGCCTGTCTTTCCACTTGAGAACGCAGACACCTTTATTGTTCCAGCGGTGGATTTCCTCGCCTTTACATAACTTTTTGTTTGATACTTCGGCAGGATTTCCTTTTCTGTTGGCTCTTAGAGTCCCAGTACAATATATTTTATCGTCTAGGAGTTCTTCAGCCAGTTTTACACTACTGTCCGCTTGCCCAGTGTAAACAATGATGTTTAAGACGAGCCCCGATGGTTCCGTCAGCATGTAAACTTTGAGTCCATACCATACTTATTTTTAAGACACTGACGGAAGATCAATCGACCCCTCCACAACACCATGGATTCGTCGACACATAATTCCTTCCTCGGGGAATAAATATCGTTCATCCGCTCATGGAATAAATCGATGAGCGGCCTGATTTTATAGAGTCTGTCCTTTGGTATTGGTTTGTCTGATTCCGGGTTTTTGGAGAAATGGAGGGTCTGCAAAATCCCTTGGAAGCGATCTTTGGACATGAAATTAGAGAAGCACTTTAGGTCGAAGATCTTCCCTTTCCTCCAATAATCATTGAGCCGGTTTAATTTAATTGTGCCCATATGTAATAGGAGACCCAGAAAAATCTGAAACTCCCTCACCGTCAGCTCCTTCCATAGGGTAATCCTAGCCCGTGGGGAAGGATTTCTGGAAAATATTTCCTCGGCCTGGGTGTTTGTCTCTTTGACAACATGGTCATAAAAGCCATCTGTGGCAAATAGATTGAAGAAGTACCTAGGCGTATTTCCTTCGGGCAACTTCTTCAATCCCTGCGACCCGGCAAAAACAAAGGGCTCTTTATTCGGCTGGTCGGTTACCCATGCCTAGTTATCCCTTAAGGTCCCACTTGAAGTGGGCTCCGGCGTTGGAATGGGTGAAGATGTGCAAAACCGTGGAGAGGCGTCGGCTGCTGGATCTTCCTCACCACTGTCGCTTTCTTCGGAGTCATCACCTTCGCTCCATTCCCATTCAGATCCCGAATCGTCGTCTTCGGCAAGGAAAGATTCCAGCAACGTCCCAATCTCTTGTTCGCTCAGCTCCACAACCTCTTCCCTTTTCCTTGCTGAATCTACTTTCCTTCTCTTGATGGAGAGGCCTATGATATACCACAATGGTAATTATTAAAGCGAACAAAACTAATTAATGAGTTTTTTTTGCTAAATATTGGAGAAGATATGAAATACATATCAGAAGTAGAAGGAACTGGTTCTGTCTCATCCTTCCTCTCTCTTTTCCACTCCATTTTTTTTGCTTCTCCAAGTTTTTTCTAGGGAAAAATATCTCCAATTACTTTCACACCACTTCCCAACTTACTTCTTTTCAATATCATATTTACGACAGTAATGGTAATTTACATTCTAGCACTACATATTGCTAAGTAGACTTTTTTGACATGTTGATATTATTTAGACCAGGGCCGGCCTGAGGTGTATTAGCGCACTGGGCTGGAAGCCATACATGCAAGCCCCTTCTAAATAGATGCTAGACTCCCATTTTTTAAACTCCTACTTTTTCGATTTTTTCGGTATTCAATAAAATAAATTTCTACTGCATCATTCAATACAATGGAATTGTNAAAGATGTGGAAAGACCCATAAAGTGATATTGTATAAAAAATACTAAAATTTACTGTTACAGTAGGTATAGGATGAATATTCTAGAATAGTTTCCCGGTGCTTCCGTATGGAAACATAGACATCAACTCAAATGGAATCACTACACTCTTATCTCTTACTATTATAATGAGTAAAATACTATAAATATTAGGCATATAAAAATTCAAAAGTTGTCACATCTTTCTGTGCTAGATTCTTTCAAATTGATGTTTCTACTTTAAGCACATATGAATGATAAAGAAACAAGGATGAAACTAGCAGGTCAAGGCAGGTGTAGTAATTCTACCAGAAGAAAAATATTTTAATAACAGGTGTTATAAGATTGGATGTCGGATGAAAATTTGATAAAACAAATAATTGGTAGATAACATAGAGATTGGAAAAGCGATGAGATGTGCATGGATCACATGGGAGTTGCTATGATGGTGAGGTGGCATCTTTGATGTCCCACGTGTGCGCAGGAGTTCGGAGCCATCTTCATTGGACCCTCCGCAGTACACAGTATCATTGCCCACAAAATTGAAGGAGGGATCGTTCTGTTTTGGTAGCTTAGCGGACAGAGTTCCCGCCTGGAAAGTGGGAGACCCAGGTTCGATTCCCGGCTGTGGCAGATTTTTTCTCTTTCAATTTCTTCTAATAAACATAGAGATTGTTTGCAATTCTTAATTCCCAAACTGTCTCTCAGTAAGATCAACAAGTGAGTGATTGCTTAAAAAGATCACCCAAGAAATTATTATCAACAGTATTTCACATATTCTACTTATTTAACACTTTCATATCTATATAGCAATCCTAAATACTATTAAAGCATCAACTGTGTCTAAAGACATTTGACTGAGTATTGCCAAGAGTCATTTCCCAGTGACTGACAGTGGAAATTTCTAGATTTTTTGGAGAATACCCAAGCTTTTGAGAAGTTATAACTTGATTAGTAACTATTGTAGAAAATTAGATAAGTTTGGGCATGAGAAAGGAGTTTTGCTCCTTGGTGAAGAGATGAATGATGAAGACTTGAAAAGGGTATGGGGGAAGAAGTTAACAGAGGTTGTCATTACAACAAAGGAATAGCCAAAAATATGTTACTCATAATTAAAGATAAGAGATCCTCTTAAGTACAATAGTGGAAGGAGGAATCACTGATGAAGACCAAGAATATCTAAAGTGACTAACGCGAGTTATAAAAGCAAAGTTAGAGAAGTAAGCATTGAGCTGATAGTATGAGTGTAAAACAACAACTATTTAATATTTTAATTGATGAAAGCCATAGATAATAATAAAGTAAATAATATAAAGCCAATAATAATAATAAAGTTTGAAATTATAGTGCAATGTCTCAAATTAATAAGAAATTGCTGACCCATAGAAATTAAATGAGTCCATATGTATGGCTATAAAATATGAATGGAAGAAGAATGAAAAATAAGTGATTGTGTATTATTTGAGATAAATGTTGAAAATAAGGTTACCAAATGGCTATGAAGAAATCCTTTGATTTCTTATGGAGATCAAAACAATTGATGAAGCTGACCAAAAAAGAGAAAATTGTACACAATTCTTTTCAGTACAGCTAAAGGACTGAAGAGTAATTATCAGATTTCATGTTATTTTAATTATCACTCTATTTTTCATTTTTCATCTACACCATGGCCAACTTGTAAAACTGTAATGAGAATTAGTATTAGAATGTTCCCTTTTGTTTGAGTTTTCACATTTTTGATAACTTTTTCAATCAATTCATAGTCAGCCTTTCTCTTAAAAACTGATTCCATTGGTATATTTTAGCTAAGATCATCTTCCATGAATGACAAATCTCTTGACTGAACAAAGAATGTATGCTGAAGGTTAAGATGAAACCTAAGAATTATCCAATGAATATATATGGCCATAAAAAGTGAAAAATATTTAGAAGATTTTCAAGTGTTATGCTTTTCTGGTGAGTTATACTTATATGCAACAAATATAAAGAATACTTTGGACAATTTGGTGTTAATTTTATCATAATTTAAGAAATCTTATATAACAAACTTAAATTTTGACATATTCCTCTTCCTATTCTGGTATAGACAAAAAAACCTTGATATTGAGTTACTCTCAGAAAATAGAGCAAGGAAAGTTTGAAACTACAAAAAATGCCATTTCATTTCTATTTACATTTCTCTCATTTTTAGCATTAACTACAATACTTCTGTTTATTAAGAACAAGTAAAAAAATGGTTCATGTTATAAAATAGAATTTAAGAATAAAGGAAAGGAAGGTAACTTAGTAGATTGATAGATACAAACTGAAAATTTGCTTCTGAATTAATAGTGTCCCACCTACCCTTGAGTTTAGTGTTAGAATATCTGCATATATTATGGTTACAACCAAATTTCTTGGAGCTCTACTATAAAGAGAAGGTATTGAGTCATTTTGTTGAAATGGAAATTAAGGCAATTTCCATTTAATCGATGAGACCCTTCCATTCCTTTCATTCCATCAGACAATTTGGTAATTTCAGTACTATCTGAACTGAATTAGAAGAGTATGATTTGTTGGGAAAAAATTTTTGGAAAAAAATGCTCTTCATTATTTCCCAAGTGGTTTTTAAATAATTTGTGCTATTCTTCTACTTAAAGCATTGTGCTCCTTAAACCCATTCCACTCGTTGATGATTTTTAATGCTCCATCTCCTGGCAGTAGTATTTTTTTCTTTAACTTTGCTTTAAAAACTATTCAACATATCATATTTAATAACCCTAACTCTGATGTGTAATTTTCTTTTGAATAGGAAAAAAATATTTTCTTGACTTCTTAAGAAGTCATACGCCACCCGTAATAAACTCTGATGTATGGAACCCGCACATTTTTTCCCTTTCTTTTCCGACGATATCTTAGCAGTTATCGAAAGAGATTTATTCATAATAAACAATAATTCGTAATTATATTTATATTTGACACATTTAAAATAGATACAGTAATTAATTCGTGTTTTTTCAATGACACACAGACATACGTAAATATTTTTATTACCAATTCTTTTCGAAGGAAAAATGCTAAACAAGAGCTAATAATTTATTGTACAGTAATTTAAAATACAATAATACTCAACACAATAATTTAATGTTATTTACAAAAATCATTTTTTAAAACCCTGCTAATGAAAATAACTATTTACAAATTCAAAGGTACTAATTATATCTAAATTAAAATTAAAAAAATATTTTGTTACAATATATTAAAGTAAAACTTAGCATGAACATGAAAGACAAGTTTATCTAATATTATTGTTAATAGTAAAATTACGAGCAATTTATAAGTTTCTGAAATGTTAATTATTAATTTTAAATATTATGAAGTTAAACTAAAGATACATATTAAACTTAATTAAATACTATATTAAACTTAACACTACAAATTCTTGTGATAGTCAATGAAACATGGTCTCAAACATAGTCCAGGTTCATCGGGACAATCAGGGCAGTAGGTGGTCACGTTCTTTCTTACATCTTTGGAATAACAAACACGACATCTTTTCTGCTTACGTCTATTACTAATTACTTGACTAAGGAAATCTGGAAAATGACTAACACTAAGCGTAGAACTACTTTGAATAGTCATCAGGCTATCAGGTAATAAAGAACTGATTAATTTTAATCTAAAATCGTACAAACTAAGTTTTTTTGTACTATACCTATTATACAGTATAAAGCTATTTATTAGCATTAACTGAAATATATGTATAGCAAGTTTCTTGTACCACTTCATTGTCTTACGTTCACAAGGATAATAAGACAATAACTGGTCGCAGAGGTCAATACCACCCATGTAGGTATTGTATTGCCCAACTGCTTCCGGTTTATTCCTAATGACCCCTCTACTGTTTGGTACCTCGATAAATCGGCTACCAAATTCAGAGCTGATCATAAGGACATCACGCCTGTCTTTCCACTTGAGAACGCAGACACCTTTATTGTTCCAGCGGTGGATTTCCTCGCCTTTACATAACTTTTTGTTTGATACTTCGGCAGGATTTCCTTTTCTGTTGGCTCTTAGAGTCCCAGTACAATATATTTTATCGTCTAGGAGTTCTTCAGCCAGTTTTACACTACTATAAAAATTATCCATATATACAGCATGACCTAAACCCTCCCTCCCTTCTAAAAGTTTATGGACAACTTTGTCCACGTGACCGCGACCACCTACCTCACTGTCCGCTTGCCCAGTGTAAACAATGAAGTTTAAGACGAGCCCCGATGGCTCCGTCAGCATGTAAACTTTGAGTCCATACCTATGCCGCTTATTTTTAAGAAACTGACGGAAGATCAATCGACCCCTCCACAACACCATGGACTCGTCGACACATAATTCCTTCCTCGGGGAATAAATATCGTTCATCCGCTCATGGAATAAATCGATGAGCGGCCTGATTTTATAGAGTCTGTCCTTTGGTATTGGTTCGTCTGATTCTGGGTTTTTGGAGAAATGGAGGGCCTGCAAAATCCCTTGGAAGCGATCTCTGGACATGAAATTAGAGAAGCACTTTAGGTCGAAGAGCTTCCCTTTCCTCCAATAATCATTGAGCCGGTTTAATCTAATTGTGCCCATATGTAATAGGAGGCCCAGAAAAATGTGAAACTCCCTCACAGTCAGCTCCTTCCATAGGGTAATCCTAGCCCGTGGGGAAGGATTTTTGAAAAATATTTCCTCAGCCTGGATGTTTGTCTCTTTGACAACATGGTCATAAAAGCCATCTGTGGCAAAGAGATTGAAGAAGTCCCTAGGCGTATTTCCTTCGGGCAACTTCTTCAATCCCTGCGACCCGGCAAAAACAAAGGGCTCTTTACTCGGCTGGTCGGCTACCCATGCCGAGTAATCCCTTACGGTCCCACTTGAAGTGGGCTCCGGCGTTGGAATGGGTGAAGATGTGCAAAACCGTGGAGAGGCGTCAGCTGCTGGATCTTCCTCACCACTGTCGCTTTCCTCGGAGTCATCACCTTCGCTCCATTCCCATTCAGATCCCGAGTCGTCGTCTTCGGCAAGGAAAGATTCCAGCATCGTCCCAATCTCTTGCTCGCTCAGCTCCGCAACCTCTTCCCTTTTCCTTGCTGAATCTCCTTTCCTTCTCTTGGTGGAGAGGCCTATGATATACCACAATGGTAATTATTAAAGCGAAAAAACTAATTAATGAATTTTTTTGCTAAATATTGGAGAAGATATGAGATACATACCAGAAGTAGAAGGAACTGGTTCTGTCTCATCCTTCCTCTCTCTTTTCCGCTCCATTTTTTTTCTTCTCCAAGTTTTTTCTAGGGAAAAATATCTCCAATTACTTTCACACCACTTCCCAACTTACTTCTATTCAATATCATATTTACGACAGTAATGGTAATTTACATTCTAGCTCTACATATTGCTAAGTAGAGTTCTCTAACATGTTGATATTATTTAGACCAGGGCCGGCCCGAGGTGTATTAGCGCACTGGGCTGGGAGTCATACATGCAAGCCCCTTCTAAATAGATCCTTTAAAGACTCCCATTTTTTAAACTCCTACTTTTTCGATTTTTTCGGTATTCAATAAAATAAATTTTTACTGCATTATTCAATACAATGGAATTGTTATTATGTATTCTCCTTACTCGCACTTAAATATTAAAACTAAGTAATTAAATAGATTAATGCGGAGAAAATTCACTTTAAGAATCGTTGATTGTTATTTGTTTAGATGATTGAGTTTTATTAATACTGAAACTGTTAAAGTTAAAGAAACTGATCACCCCAATTTTGTTCTAACAGAAATTATCAGAAAACTTCCCATTACCGAATATCCCATCCCAATCAAATGTCCCTTCTTAAGAATACTCTTAAGCTGGAATTCGTCGATGCAAAGAACCCCCAAATAAATTAATGACTTGTTTTTCTAAGAAAAGACAATAAACGAACATATTTGCGCTTCACAAAAACCGACCAAATTCATGTCCCCGCAAACCTCGGCACCCCAAGAGAACTCCCGGTTCGCCGGTGTCTCGGGACGGCCCTGATTGAGGAAAATCAATCTCTGAGCTTCATAAAAATGAATTAAAACTACACGAAATGAAGAATATATAATATACAGTATAGAACTACAGCATTAACAATACAATGTAGGAATAAATAATGGGAAAAATCTACCTTCAGCTGATGTGGTCGTCAAAGCTGCCGACGATTAGGTTCTGCCACGTATTCTTATATAAACTCAACAAAAGAGCCTGATTGTAAAGAACATAGCGTTATTCTAAATGAAATGAAATACTCAGGGATATTATATGTATTTAAAGGAATATTTTCAAATTTTGTTAAGGAAAATTGAAGATTGGACATAAATTTTAACTACTTTTAGTTAGCGTTTCATTTCATTACTACATAACAACTAAAACGTCATAACTCCAAAAATTGGAATTCGAGCAGTGTGGAATTGTCTATCTCATATTTTCCAGTCTGTTCTGTTATTATGAGAAAAAAATCTCGTTCTGTGCATAATTCATTCCATTCCTTCACAACTGACTCACTCTCAGGAATTTTTCTGCATATTCCAAGCCATCTGCCAATTGCATGCCCTAAATTTTTATTACACACATATTTTCATGAAATCACAAAGCCATTGCATCTAAGGTCTTATAAGAATAATTGTTAGGAGTGCAAGACTTACACTAAAGCTGAGGTTACCAACCTGGGGTAACCATACTCCCTTGGGGTATATATGGCTGGCAGAGGGGTGATATTATGTATATATAATAAATAGTAGGTGAATCATAATATTAGGTGAATAGTAAGTATAGCATGTTATTTAAATACTCCAAAATTTTGTTTCATGCTGTTTCAAATGGGTACTGTGATTAATTTAAAAAGGTATTACTTACTATGATGACTAGCTCACTTTCAAGCCAAAAGGGATTAGAAACCAAAAGATTATAAAATCTTGCACTAGAGGAAAAACAAAAAAAATTGCATCTGGAGTAGAGGAATTAGGGGGTATGCATGTGGCAAAATACTATCTGTCACAAAGAACTCTGAAAACTTGAGTATCTTAGCTTATAAATCAAGCTTGTCTACTGTGTCAGCTTGTATACCTTATCTCTCTCACTCTACAAAATGTTGGGATTTTCTACATTATTATTCATTGTATTATTATTCCAGGAGATAGGTATGTTATTGAAAAATCAATATTTATGTTCTCTAGTTAGATATGTATAGAAAATGCATTCTTTAGTCAGCAAATAGCTTCCTAAAAAGAAAGATTCAGGAAGTCTCAAAACAGAACTATGCAGGGAAGTAATGCCTCTATGTATCAGAAATGTGAACTTTCCATCAAGAGGCTAGGAAGATTTTCTAAGAAGATAGATATGAGAGCAGTAGAACAATAAGACAAACCATGGTATTAATACAGCATTATAAGTAGTGTAGAATGGCAGGGAAAGATGTGGAAAGACCCATAAAGTGATATTGTATAAAAAATACTAAAATTTACTGTTACAGTAGGTATAGGATGAATATTCTAGAATAGTTTCCCGGTGCTTCCGTATGGAAACATAGACATCAACTCAAATGGAATCACTACACTCTTATCTCTTACTATTATAATGAGTAAAATACTATAAATATTAGGCATAGAAAAATTCAAAAGTTGTCACATCTTTCTGTGCTAGATTCTTTCAAATTGATGTTTCTACTTTAAGCACATATGAATGATAAAGAAACAAGGATGAAACTAGCAGGTCAAGGCAGGTGTAGTAATTCTACCAGAAGAAAAATATTTTAATAACAGGTGTTATAAGATTGGATGTCGGATGAAAATTTGATAAAACAAATAATTGGTAGATAACATAGAGATTGGAAAAGCGATGAGATGTGCATGGATCACATGGGAGTTGCTATGATGGTGAGGTGGCATCTTTGATGTCCCACGTGTGCGCAGGAGTTCGGAGCCATCTTCATTGGACCCTCCGCAGTACACAGTATCATTGCCCACAAAATTGAAGGAGGGATCGTTCTGTTTTGGTAGCTTAGCGGACAGAGTTCCCGCCTGGAAAGTGGGAGACCCAGGTTCGATTCCCGGCTGTGGCAGATTTTTTCTCTTTCAATTTCTTCTAATAAACATAGAGATTGTTTGCAATTCTTAATTCCCAAACTGTCTCTCAGTAAGATCAACAAGTGAGTGATTGCTTAAAAAGATCACCCAAGAAATTATTATCAACAGTATTTCACATATTCTACTTATTTAACACTTTCATATCTATATAGCAATCCTAAATACTATTAAAGCATCAACTGTGTCTAAAGACATTTGACGGAGTATTGCCAAGAGTCACTTCCCAGTGACTGACAGTGGAAATTTCTAGATTTTTTGGAGAATACCCAAGCTTTTGAGAAGTTATAACTTGATTAGTAACTATTGTAGAAAATTAGATAAGTTTGGGCATGAGAAAGGAGTTTTGCTCCTTGGTGAAGAGATGAATGATGAAGACTTGAAAAGGGTATGGGGGAAGAAGTTAACAGAGGTTGTCATTACAACAAAGGAATAGCCAAAAATATGTTACTCATAATTAAAGATAAGAGATCCTCTTAAGTACAATAGTGGAAGGAGGAATCACTGATGAAGACCAAGAATATCTAAAGTGACTAACGAGAGTTATAAAAGCAAAGTTAGAGAAGTAAGCATTGAGCTGATAGTATGAGTGTAAAACAACAACTATTTAATATTTTAATTGATGAAAGCCATAGATAATAATAAAGTAAATAATATAAAGCCAATAATAATAATAAAGTTTGAAATTATAGTGCAATGTCTCAAATTAATAAGAAATTGCTGACCCATAGAAATTAAATGAGTCCATATGTATGGCTATAAAATATGAATGGAAGAAGAATGAAAAATAAGTGATTGTGTATTATTTGAGATAAATGTTGAAAATAAGGTTACCAAATGGCTATGAAGAAATCCTTTGATTTCTTATGGAGATCAAAACAATTGATGAAGCTGACCAAAAAAGAGAAAATTGTACACAATTCTTTTCAGTACAGCTAAAGGACTGAAGAGTAATTATCAGATTTCATGTTATTTTAATTATCACTCTATTTTTCATTTTTCATCTACACCATGGCCAACTTGTAAAACTGTAATGAGAATTAGTATTAGAATGTTCCCTTTTGTTTGAGTTTTCACATTTTTGATAACTTTTTCAATCAATTCATAGTCAGCCTTTTTCTTAAAAACTGATTCCATTGGTATATTTTAGCTAAGATCATCTTCCATGAATGACAAATCTCTTGACTGAACAAAGAATGTATGCTGAAGGTTAAGATGAAACCTAAGAATTATCCAATGAATATATATGGCCATAAAAAGTGAAAAATATTTAGAAGATTTTCAAGTGTTATGCTTTTCTGGTGAGTTATACTTATATGCAACAAATATAAAGAATACTTTGGACAATTTGGTGTTAATTTTATCATAATTTAAGAAATCTTATATAACAAACTTAAATTTTGACATATTCCTCTTCCTATTCTGGTATAGACAAAAAAACCTTGATATTGAGTTACTCTCAGAAAATAGAGCAAGGAAAGTTTGAAACTACAAAAAATGCCATTTCATTTCTATTTACATTTCTCTCATTTTTAGCATTAACTACAATACTTCTGTTTATTAAGAACAAGTAAAAAAATGGTTCATGTTATAAAATAGAATTTAAGAATAAAGGAAAGGAAGGTAACTTAGTAGATTGATAGATACAAACTGAAAATTTGCTTCTGAATTAATAGTGTCCCACCTACCCTTGAGTTTAGTGTTAGAATATCTGCATATATTATGGTTACAACCAAATTTCTTGGAGCTCTACTATAAAGAGAAGGTATTGAGTCATTTTGTTGAAATGGAAATTCCCTTCCATTCCTTTCATTCCAGCAGACAATTTGGTAATTTCAGTACTATCTGAACTGAATTAGAAGAGTATGATTTGTTGAGAAAAAATTTTTGGAAAAAAATGCTCTTCATTATTTCCCAAGTGGTTTTTAAATAATTTGTGCTATTCTTCTACTTAAAGCATTGTGCTCCTTAAACCCATTCCACTCGTTGATGATTTTTAATGCTCCATCTCCTGGCAGTAGTATTTTTTTCTTTAACTTTGCTTTAAAAACTACTTAACTTATCATATTTAATAACCCTAACTCTGATGTGTAATTTTCTTTTGAATAGGAAAAAAATATTTTCTTGACTTCTTAAGAAGTCATACGCCACCCGTAATAAACTCTGATGTATGGAACCAGCACATTTTTTCCCTTTCTTTTCCGACGATATCTTAGCAGTTATCGAAAGAGATTTATTCATAATAAACAATAATTCGTAAATATATTTATATTTGACACATTTAAAATAGATACAGTAATTAATTCGTGTTTTTTCAATGACACACAGACATACGTAAATATTTTTATTACCAATTCTTTTCGAAGGAAAAATGCTAAACAAGAGCTAATAATTTATTGTACAGTAATTTAAAATACAATAATACTCAACACAATAATTTAATGTTATTTACAAAAATCATTTTTTAAAACCCTGCTAATGAAAATAACTATTTACAAATTCAAAGGTACTAATTATATCTAAATTAAAATTAAAAAAATATTTTGTTACAATATATTAAAGTAAAACTTAGCATGAACATGAAAGACAAGTTTATCTAATATTATTGTTAATAGTAAAATTACGAGCAATTTATAAGTTTCTGAAATGTTAATTATTAATTTTAAATAT
>KZ308420.1:282749-408878 GCA_000376725.2 Ladona fulva | reverse complement strand
GTTATTCTAAATGAAATAAATGTTCAGGGATATTATATGTTTATAAACTTCAAAATTTATAAAATAACATAATAAAAAATTAAATAAATTACACATAGTTAAGATATCTATAAAGATATGAAAGTATTTAAAAGAAATTATTAATTACACTATAAATATACCATGATCGATATACTGAAAAATATTTTCTTACCAAAACTTTCAAACTAAGACGAAAAAAAAACGAAACGCTGAAAACGCAAACGGATGCTTCCTCACCAAAGACAGGACACAATATGACTGCGAGGTGCTAAAAGAAAGAATTTCCCCCATGTCGGCTCTTCACTGCAGCTGCGAGAAACGCACTACGGTTTATGACTTCTTAAGAAGTCACACACCACCGGCTAGCATGCGGAAGGACTCTGCAGTCATCTGCATGGAATGGGTGAACTCTAAAATTTAATTCTATTTCTTTTAGAAGACTTTAAGAAATTTAAGTATCATACATAGAACTTAACTTGCAAATAAATAAATTTTTCATAATAATCATAGGCCAATCATGTTGACTTGACATAATATTTTGCTTTAGAAACTTTTATTATTATTTTGAATTTAAGAGAAATGTGGTTATTTAGTTTGGAAAATAGAAATTGGGCATTGAAGCAGAATGATCAGATATGACTGTATCAAATACATTAACTTTGTCTTCAATTTTGTCTGAACATATGATATCTCTTAATCTAAGCTGCAATTATTCTAGCTAAGCATTAAAAAGAGATTTCAGACTACAGGCAATTATGATTTACAAGATTTTTCTTTGATAATGGCTATCAACAAGAAGATTACAATTGAAGCCATCAAGCAGGGTGATTGTAGTTCTGAATAAGTGATTGAAAATTAAGGAAAAAGGATTCATAATATGATTCTATATTGAAAATTCTGGAAGGATGAATGCAAAGTTAAGCATCTGAAAACACAGCAGCACAATACTCAGAAGACATTTGATTTTAGCCACCGTCCAATTTCATACATTTTGACCAATCTATGCATTATCCAATTCATTCTCATTTTTAATCTCATATGAGGTTTCTTAATCTTCCAGCTCACATATTATGTGCATTGCCACCTGGCCAAATGGCCAAATTGCAATGCAAATTTTAATAAATTATTTTCTCAACATACAGGTTGGTTTTGATCTTTACAAACAATTTTGACGACATCTTTTCCATCGTTAAACTATCTTCCGTTAAATGAAGACTTTGTTAATGCTATCTTTTTTATAACAACACCAAATCACTTCAGTATATACCTTTGAATTGCTAAGAAAAGGTTATGTCAGTACTTACACTTAATATGAAATGATAAAAGCTTAAAACTGAGAAATAAAAAGACAATGCCGAAGCACTTTGAGTAATCAAAGACACAATGTGGCAGGTATTTTCTGTTATCTGCCATCATAATTTGGTTCTGTCCTTCCCAATTCTATAACAAATCTTCCATACTCTGATTCTATCTGTAGAAGTAATGGTTGTATGCTCAGTTATAGCATACCTGGCTGGAAGGCGCTGCCACCTGGCTAGAAGACCCTGTCACCTGGCTAGAATGCCAAATTGCAGTGTAAATGAAAATAAATAAATTAAGCATTACTTGATTTAACAGAAGAAATTAGGAATAGAGCAGCTGTGGAAACTTGGGCTTATTATGCCTGTAAACTGCTCATGGCATCAAAAATACTGTATAGGAACAGTAAAATGAAAATTAATTGATCAATCTTAAGATTCATTTTGACCTATGGTAGTGGAAGATGGTCCATTACAAAGAAGCAGGAAGATATAATTAGGTGTTGGAAAGAGAGGTGATGAGAAAAATCAATGGCCCAATATGAAATGAAAACAGATTGTGGAGGATTCCAACAAATGAAGAAAATAAGATCTCTTTCAAGGAGAAACCATTGTTTGATTTATTAAAGCTCAGAGGATCAGATGGCTCATATAGAACCATATAGAACCCTCAAGATCCGTTAAGAAAATCGATGACTGGAAACCTACAGAGGGAAGACCAAGAGGTAGACCTCATAAAAGATGGAATGACAGAAGATTTGAGGAAGATGGGATTGATACTGGAGGACTTTCACTGCCGATAGAAACACCTGGAGAAGAGTCATAAAGGGGACCAAGGCCCACAGAGGACTGCAGCACCAGAGGAAGAAGAAAAAGCATTACTTGCATTACATTGATTGCATAGTTAATAAGTGATACTGCTATTTAGTCAGAACATATCTTATACTAATTTGTAATGATGCAGGGTGTATACTGATTATATCGATTCAGTTGGCCATGAACAAGTAGTCCATATAATTATAAATGTTTTAGAGCAGGATTTCCAATTCTTCAGGATAAGTAATAAACTCTAAAGCAGCATGTCCATTCACAGACAGTTGTGGCTGATGGACAGTTACAGCATGAAATAGTCCCTATATAATGCTAAAAGGAAGCTAGTTTTGGAATACTACAATTGCATAATACACTTATTTACTTTAAATTTGCCACACTTTCTAGACAAACTTCTCTTTTTCTTTTTGCAGTAGGGGTACCTTAGGTTCAGAATCCCTAAAATACAGTTTGGTAATAGCATTTGCTACTGTTGCCTTCATAATCTTTGCCACTATTTCACTTGATCAGGTTAATTAGTAATTGTATAGTACTTAAAAAGGATCTTTTGGCTCATATTTCTGGATTAGAGGTTCTGGTTAAATAGATGCTTCTTATTAGTTTCTATCTATATATTTATGTACATACATGTCAGCTATGTGACTATTGGATAATCTATATATAAATACTACAGAAAATAAAACATCATTATACTTTTCAGAAATGTAGGAACTAAATTTGGTCCCAAATTTAAGATATTTCCAGCATTTATCTTTGCATTTGGATGTAAAAAAACAAAATTTGAGTCTACTGTTGTTGTTAAGTATAATGTTTCACATTGTGTGAATTGATTGTGAAATTAATTATAACTTAGAAAAATGTGGATACCTCTTTTTTTCATTTTTTTGGGTTTAACACTAGCAGCAGCATAATTAAATTAATGAGACAATTTTAGAAACAACAGTTTTAATCACTGATCAGAATAAACACAAGTAAGTGCATTTTGCATATATATTTTATGTACTCATGTATAAATGTTTGTATGTACCAGTGCAAAGTGTTACTTTTTTCCACTTCAAGACTGTCAACCACATCTAAAACAATGTATCATACACTGAAATTATGTTGAATTATTGACTTAAACAACAGCCGATAGAATTTTTGATGCATGCATTTGACTAAACAGAAATAGTCATTCCAATGGTAAACATCTTACATCCTTGTTTTAATTGCACAATTGTAGTTAGCTTTCATTGTCTTTAGGAATGGCTTACATTACATTCTACATCCTCTATAACAGGACAAATACAAAACTTCCGGACACAGTTTAAGGCCTTTTTATTAAGTGTCTTATTCCATTTATCAGACAGTTACTGTACAACACAGTATTGGAAGTTCTTGTTACACTTTTATGTGAGCACCTTTCATGTTTTAACTCCTATGTGTGCGCAGTTTACATATCAATTGGCTGTGAGTGAAATAAGATGTGATCTTGTGCAAATAACTCTTAAAAATATTTATATGCCTGTGCTTATACATAATTTAAAGACAGAGTTGTCCAGATCAATTTAAAATTCACTTATCAAAATGCATTTTACAGACCAAGATTTCATTTTTGCTGTCATATTGTAAGCAATTTGGTCATTGATGTAATCTAAAACCTTCCAATTCTTAACCTGGCACCAAAGATACCTCTTCTCTGTTTATTAAAATATATAATCTAAAACCTCTTTACATAAACTGTAAATAACTGCAATGTACAGGCCCAAGAATCAACCTCCATTTGCTTAATTTGTAATTGGTGAGTGCTTGCAGAACAAATTTTATTTAGTAACAAATTCAATCTTTCTCATCTGACTTAAAATGCAAAACACAAGATGAAACTCATGAAAATTGCCTGATAAATGAAAAGGTATCAAAACATACCTCAGTTTATATAGAAACAGTTTTTCCTAAAAGATACTATAAAGGTAGGAAAAATCAATCCTTTTTACACCTTATGAATATGATGCTTACATTTTTATCACTCTCAACACACATACTTTCTCTTTGAGGAAAGGGTGCAGAATAAATGTGCTTTCTCAGAGGGAAGTTCTTTTTGACATTACTTGAACATTTACAAACAAACAATCAGTAGTTCAATAATTAAGTTCTGTATATGACTTTTGGTACTACCCGCAATATATAAACTTATTGCCATAGAGGGAAATGTGATTCATTTTGAATTTTATCTAAGTGCAAGCTGATTTTACTGCTATATTTTACAAAATATTGTAAGGTCATAGTTTACAGAGTATATGGTAGAAAAACAATTAAAAATTCCAAGAGAGTATGTTCAGAGATGAACAGAGTTTCTTCCTTTCAAATATTGGAAGGTAGTTATGACATGATAATGGTAATCTAGCCTTTGTTATTCATTGAGTGCCATTTCCTGAGGAATTTGGAAGATTTTACATAATAACATTGTCATTTAGCCAAACAAATAATTACAGGATTGATATTCCTGAATTTGATGTTAAGCCACAGTTTCTCTTGGGTCTGTCCTTGATTTCCAATATGGATTACTTTTTCTATTTCTCAAATCTTCATGACAGTGACATCCTCACAATAAAACATGTACTTTAACCTCTATATAGACAACCCAAAATTGTAACTATTTGTTACATAATCGGATTAATGGAATATTTACCTTCACACCAAACATATACCATACACAATTATTTTCAATCAGTAAAAGTAAAATTAACTCAATCTGTAATAAAATATAATATTTATAATTGCAGAGGTAATAAATATAAATCTATTGGGAAATATAAATATGGTAATTTCTCAAATTGTATTATGCATAATACATGTTTGGTTGAAGAATAAATGGACCATAGCTATATTGTCATAAAGAACACATGAAAATACCATCCATATAATTTTGTGCTTGGGAAAAATAACATTTCCCATTAAATATTTCTCCAGTTTTTACTGGGTTTATCTTAACAACCATTACCATAATTCACTCAAAGTGAATTCTTCCTTTAAAAATCTGAGATTGTAAACATATGATAGCATCATTGTTAATTTGACATTCAGTAGCTCCTCTTAAGAGTAACAATTCAGGAAGTAAAAGATGATCACAATCATGCAATTTATATTCTCCTCTTCTGCCATTTCTCATAAAGGACATCTGTTAGAAATGAGCAGAATGTAAAAAGGCCCTGAGAATAATTTTACACCAGTTCAGAAAGAGAGAGTGAGCTCACACATGATTCACATACCATAAGCACCAATGAGGTGCAAGTAACCCAGTGATAAATAATTTTCATAAATATTTACAAACTGTGATTCAGACTTTTTTAGCACATACATTTCTTATAAAATTGTATAGAACTAGAAAATGATTAATAGCCATCATATGCCACTGCAAAGTGTGAAAAATGTCAATATTTGTAAAGTGCTTTTTCAGGAAATATAACAGTGTGACAGCAAGATCACAGCTCACTCAAGTTTGGACTCCTTTCCTTATCATTTTTAATCTAGGAGATGACTATTTGAGAAGGTGTCACAACAAAGTGATTCTCAAAAACATTCACTATATTGACTCGAAAAAGCCTCCTGCTCTTCATTTCTCAAATGCTCAATGAAAATAAAGTCATAATTTCTTTGTTTGATTTTCCATCTTACTCACAACCAATTGACTAAAAATGTCTCCCTTCTCTTTTCCTGCAAACTTCAATAATGTCTCCAGATTAGCTCAATTGCAACTTTCACAAAGACCTAATCCAAGCAACAAAGACACAAAATGCACAATCATTGGTCAGACATCAACAGATGCCATCCTCATAGCTGTAGCATCATCCTCTGAGAATGATCTTGGGAAGGGTCTGAAAGCAGACCGCTCAATGTTTGTTGTTCCCTCACCTGGCCCAATCCCACAGCTATCAGGTACCACACTACCTATGTTATGGGACTGGGGCCATGGACATTGTCTGCGGTGTTGGCACATCCCCACAGAGTGCCTTACAGGCATGTCATCTTCTTCCATACCATCACCATCTGGCTCTTCCCTGACATAGGCACATTGCCTTCTTAATGGCCCCCTTCTTGGCATCTCATAACGTGCATCTGGTGCAATGTGACCAGAAGGATGCCCAAATCGAAATCCATCATCCCTCATTCCATTTCCTTTGTGACACTCTGAATCAGATGTAGGCATGGGACCACCCCTTAAAAATGCATCACTAGGTGAGGGGACTAAAGGTGATGATGCTGCTCCTCCTCCACCTCCGTAGTAACCCGAGGAAGAGAGGTCACCATCATCTGTTGATCCTTCTCCAGTGGTGGTTGCCCTCCCAGTTTCTCCATCTTCAGAAGTACCACGTCCATCATCCTCATCACCAGAGCCATACTGCTGGCGTTCTTCCCTACCTCCATTGCAAGATGAGACATCAGCAAAGTACAATTCGGATTCCACATTTCCATGGCGGGCCCTCTTGTTTTCCCAATCACCTTCTACCAAATCTCTTTCTTCATGGTGTCCTCGGAGAGACATCCTGGGATCCATTGGGCCTTGCTGGGACTCCTCAACTTCTTCACTAATGCCCTCTGCCCTTAAGCATGTACCTTCGCCCTGCCATCGCTCTTCCTCTTCTAGAGGGGGCTTTTCTCGGTGGTGATGGTGATGATGCCTATGGAGATGCTTGTGGGGATGACGGTGATGACTGTGACGTCTTCCAGTTTCACTGTTACCTCGCAGACCACGCAATTCTGAAAAGTAAAAATGATAGTTTTATGAGCTCAAGATTGTTAATTACGTAAACACAAAGTAACAAACAAAATACAAAGAAAATTTGATGAATTTTCAATATCATCATATAGTTAATGGATAGTATTTATACATTTTATTAATTGAATTACATTTCCATGATATATTTTCCGGGATTCCACCGCGATGTACGTAGCAGCAGCGACGACGTTTCGCCTACGTTGCAGTACATCGCGGTGGAATCCCGGAAAATATATCATGGAAACAGCCGATCGCCGCGGAAACCTTCGACCTTACAATTGAATTACATGTCTTTATATAAAAGTTAATATCAAGAAGTAATTGTTAGCACCTCTTTTTACTTTTACCTGTTCCAAAGTGTATGCATATATTATTATGTTTTTATTAATGTATGCATATATTATTATATGCCCATATTATATACAGTCTTAATATATTATCTATGGGATATGCAAAGATTATTTTATTCCTTTGAAAGTTGAAAAATTTATTTCCATTTCCTGACATAAGTATTCTGAAGATTGTAGTATTATTCATGGTGTAATTTTTTGGGTTTGCAGCCCCTATGACAATATAGTGTTTGAAAAACAGAGCAATTAGATAAGTACAGGGCAGGAACCAGTCCCTCATCAAGAAGTAATTATACAGTCCAGGGTGAAGTACAAACCAAGCTCATTTTCACACAGTTGTAAGATATTAAACTCTACTTCTGATATAACTAATTTCAAAAAGTTAAAAACATCTGTCTTAGCAAATATGAATCAATTTCTTGCATTTTCCAATTCATTGTTTGACATTGATATTTAGATACTTTGACAACTAGTCCTACATCTGAATGTAAATCAATGAGAATAAATGAGGAATATTAGTGTTAATTGGACAAATAGTATATGAGAAAAATCATTAATGGCAGATGGATAAGTGGTGCTGGTAGTGGCAAAACTCATATTTTGCAATTCAATTGATAAAAAAAAACATAAGAATTGCCATAGTACTGATACTACTGATCACTGACTGAGTACTGACATACTGATTTTTTTCTACTGTTTTCCTTATACTGACTTCACATTGTATTTAATAGTTCACACGAAGACAAAACTGGCAACAAAACATCCACATAGAAGCTATGTTTTTGGATTCCACAAAAGCCATGGTACCTAATTAATGAAGTAAAATGCTGGATGGCCATCCTTGAACATTGGTGAGTTAACTGGGGGTTAAGTGGATTACAACAATAGTTCTTTTATGTATCCATACATTTAAAAAATTCATAATGGGATGTGATTACACATCACAAAGATACATGTAGATTTGTATTGAACTGTGGTCCATTGTTATCTCCTTATAGTGTGGTAAGTAGTGGCCATTCACTCTAAAAGTTGCTTCAATTATCAGTGTAAGATTGCCCTCTGTATGTTATTGCAACTAATAATCAATTGATTAGAATTCAGTTTCTTCAACTAAGTATCTCGTTCAAATATCAATTAAATAAAATTAACAAATACTTGAATGTTAAAAGTAACTTATTCAACTTAGTTCTTGAAGTATATCATGTTTATGACATCTAAGTTACTATTATGAGCTATTCAATACTAAGCAGCATAAATTTCACCAGAAAATTGTTCAAATCTTAGCTGAATATAGAATAATCCACTCTTAATTGGTAAACCCTTGCTTCAAGTAGGTACAGTTTTACAGTTATAACATAACATATGTACGAGACTGCTGAAGATGAGAATTATCATGAGATTTAAAAATGTACGTAAAGCTGAAATGGTAAAAACTCACAATTTATACTAGTAATTCAATTAGATACATTTTCTGGTGCCATAATTCCATCCTCAACTAATTGTTGGTTAATAAAATTAAAAGATAAAAAAATTGCTTGGTTCATTTTTTAATATAAAGAGTGATCTAACTGTTACTATTTTAAATAAAATAAAAAATTAATGTACCTCATTTCTCATACCTTAAATAAATATATTGTTTTCTAGTTGTTAATGGAAGTCATAAATTTATAGAATTATTCAAATGTTATTTTAAAATTTTGTAGTTATAAACTTAAGTCTAAAAGAGATGTTCCAAAAATTACATATTCAATTCAAAACATAAAAATTACTGTGATTGAAGTTACTATGGACAAATTTTATATATTAGATGCTGTTAATAACTTATTCTTAAGAAGAAAGTGAAGTGTTAAAAGGAATCTAACTATCTGAAGTCTTATAGGAATATTAGTCTTCTGCAAAATGTGTGTGTAATGCATTTGTCATTAGTCCCAGGTTCAATTTTCATTGACTGTCCACATTTAATTGAAGGTATAAAATTACTTCAGTCCTCAAAGCACCTACATAAAGTGTTTCTACAAATATTAATTTTTCTTTGGAACAACAAGTACTCCATTTCCAATGCTAAAACTGAGCTACTAGAGCTTTGTTTAAGTACTTCATTGATTGTTTCTTTAGCAATCAAGTAAATGTATGCTTACGTTAAACAGAATTGCAGATGGATAAAGAATCACAACCTCCAGTTAAGGCATTTTAGCTATGTATAAACCTTACACCATCATATTTATTTGTCAATAATTAGCTTTTTATTTACAGTATACTACTCAATATTTCATATTGTTTGAATATCAAGTTATCAGGTTAATTCATTGTTGAATTAAGTCTATCTACGGTTCAATCATTTCCATTCAGTTGATTCAGAAATACAATGCTTATGGATTTAATATTCTATTTGCTGAATTATACAAGTTTCTGATGGTGGAATTATATTTCCACTTGAAACCTTTCTCAGATGCCACAATATAAATCACTAATAGACTCACCTAAACGTGAGGTTGGTTGAGGATATGGAGGAGGTGGACCCCACAAGTAGGTGTATGGAGGTACATTGGAGAGGTGTAAATCATCAAGTGCCGACACTCCTAATGCCACAGCATCAGCTGACAATGAGGGGACCAAAGGAGGTCTGTTTGCGGCTCTAGATCTTGGACAATGAGGGCGACCCACTGGTGAAGCAGAAGGTCTTGCTGTAGATGGTGGTGAGGGAGGTCGAAGTTCATGAATGGTCTGGGAAGTTTTCATACCATGGCATGGCTCATTACCTCCTCCAAAGCCATACTGACTGTCAGGACTGAACTGGTGAGCTGGACATTCTCCTCCTCCAGAATCACTGATAGAAATAGAAGTTACTAATTTACTCTAAGATTTCTATAGAGTTAGACTATGGGAAAACAAGCATACAAGAAAAATTTTATTTGAATATGATATTTAAAAATAACCAGTTTCCTTACTTTCTTAAGCATTATTAAAACGATATCATTCATATTTTGGGGATCTTTAAACTATATTAACTCTTTAAAATGGTATTTTACTTCTGATAGAGCTCAGAAAAATATGTCTATATGCCTTCATAAGATTTATCAAATAGTAAGTGAAAGAAAAGTTGAAAGTAAAACAATATCTATTGATGATCAAAATGTATTTTGAGAATACGTTTTCTAGAGAAAAATATGAGCATAATACTCCTCAAAAGATCATTAGTGTGAATTTAAAAAGACATACATCCATCATATGATTTTAACCATTTCTGAGAACGTAGATGGTCAACAAAAAATGAATGAAATACGAGTAAATGTACACACATGACCGTAAAGCATGACATAATGCAGAAAAATTTGTAGGCACAAAAAATATACCATGTAATGCCTGTTGGTATTCTATGAATGTGTAATCTATAGAGGAAAAAATGGATGAAATGCTTTGTTAATAGACATTGTTATTTGCTTACATAAATAGACTCATTTTCATACTTAATTGTTGGGTCATCAGGGCCTCCTCCTGGCATACTTCTGTTCCAAGGCAATCTCCAATTCCAACGCTGTGAATGTCCTACTCTTTCATTGGGGATTCCCTCTCCATCCCTTTGAGCTGCTGCTTCCTCAGGGTTTGGGGAGTAGAGGTTATCAACCCTGGAGCTCCAATACCTACTTAAATGCATAAAAAGCTATCACTTGCTGCTAAAATAGATGCATAATTAATTTAAATATCATGAACTGTGATCAAAATCATATGCTTGTGATTTTTTAATTGTGATGGAATACTTGATAGAATATTATTCCAAAAATTGACTAAGAATATTATTCCCTCTCTTTAATAACTTATGCTTATTTCTTAATTGGAAACAGGAAGGCCCCATAAATCCAATTAATAATTATTACTTATGAACACAAACAACCATTCCCTAACTGGAAAACACCAAGTAGCTAGGATTTGAACCAAGGACCTTGAGGTTAGAGCTCTAGCATGCTAATCACTTGCCTTTGCAGCCAATATATTAAATTTTCTGAACATAATTATGGATTGGCTCAATAGACTGGATAGAGTATAATTGTGTAACATGTTACTTAAGATACATTATTTTATGTTTATTAGCAACATCTTGAAGAGGTACAGAAGGGGCATCTAAGCCGGTTACAGATAAAACCTGCTAACCAGTTTTTTTGTGCATTCTCACAAGTAAAATAATTATATGATCTGCTTTGGTTATGTCCTATATCACTATATAAAGCATAGTATGAATGTGTATGCCTCTTTTTTAAAACATTTTATGATTTTGAATAACTAGAAAAACTTAGCAACTTTTTTCCATCAATAATTTCAGTCAATCAATCCTGTCCAACAGTTGAAATCTTTAGCGCGAAATTTCAATCTGCTTTCTCCAAGGAACATATAGCCTTAAATACATATATCATCATTTAATTTAGTAAGATATCTTGTATATATTCTTCTTGGAACATCAGCAATATAAAATCTTCCTGGACATTACATTTAAGGTTATTGGTGGTAAAATATCACCAACAAATTATTGTTACTCATGTTGCAGACAAAAAAATTGCAATAAAAATTGTTAGCCCATAATCCATGTACATAAAACTTGATCCACATACACATTCTATTTATATTATATATGTGATTTCATTACAGTTTCTGTTTCAATGAGAGTTAGTATTTTTAATGATTAGAAGAGGTAGTATATTTCTGCTATAAGATGGCTGCTCATCATCCTATGAAGTGCACTTGTCTCCAAGTGTTAGCAAAAAAATTTAATGTTCTGAAAATGAGGTATTTGATTAAGCTGTAAAGATAAAACTCAGGTTACAGTCCAATGTAGTCAGAGGTGTACACATTTATTATGCTTCATGAATTTCTTTGCAAATGAATCTTTTTTCCTACGAATCTCTTTATTATTGTCAGTCGTAGTACATCTACTTGAAATTAGAATTCTTTGAAATTTTTGGTTATCTACCCTTCCTTGAAATTTGTGGTCCTTTCTCTAAGGGCGGCATATTTACTGCTTACCATTTGCATAAGATAAAATAAAAGCTTTGCATTTAACATTGAATGAGGCTTCCAGTTGTTACCAATAACAATTACTAGATTTTATTATGCTATCTCTTTTCAAATTCCAATTGTTGCTCAAATGTCAATATTACATTTCTCAATATTAGACGTTCTTCATGACTGTTAAAATCTTCATGGTGACATTGTCTGTTCTACCACCAAAGAGTCTATTAGCTATCAACAAATCCCATGTTGTTTATTACAAACTGTTAACTAAAAACAGTGAATTATTCAAAAGTAATATTGCTTTTCCTTTATTCATGTTTTTCTTAACTCCAGTGAATCTGAATCATAAATGTTTCTATGTCATATTACATTCTATTTAGCTACACTCCCTCAAACTTAGCTAGCAGTTAACCAGAAAATAGTTTTATCATAGAAGTATTTCTCAAAAAAGCTATTACAGCTGAGATCATTCCACATATATAACCTTTCACTGAGAGTTGAGGGCCAGGACCTCTCCCACCAAAGTGAACATATTACCCATTTGGCCATCCAGGAGCCTGAAAATACCATCCCTTAGAACAAAAAGTAAGCTTAGCTATCATTTGAAGAAATTGGACTTCAGTATTTAGATCTAAGGTGCAGAAAAATGTTAAGAAAGTCATCACAAGGAAAATTTATTGAGTCTATATCATATAACAGCTTAAATTTAATTCATACTTAAATGGACATCTTAGAATTTTGGTAATTTATTTCTAGATGCATTCAGTAGAATATTTCACTTTGATATTTAAGCAGAATTTTTAACATTACTTTAGCCTCATTTGGTGGTATTAACTTAAGATAAATAATCTAAATAATAATGTACTTCCCAATATCTGAACTAAACTTTGAATTCTATAAATATTCTTTGATGCTACTCTCTAAGTTGATTATGGTCATAAAGTTTTAACTATAATGAATTTCAGCTCATTTTCATATTAGATATGCCAATATCTTTCAGTAAAGCAGGACTTTGCATGCCAAATAAAATTCTTGAGCCTCATCTTTATGTTGTACAGATCATTAGGATGTAATAGCAGATAAGTGAGAATTAGACTGTAATTAGCGAGGAATACTTCATTTAGGGAAATTTTTGATAAACAAATATGTAAATAAAAGTTGAATATATTGTTATTAAAGTTAAATTCAGCTTCTATTTTGAAATTATGTAATCTTTGAAACTGCAAAAGTTAAACATAACTGAATCTGAATAGGTAAAAATACAATTATTTACTGTCTACAAATTGCTACCTCATTGTAAATACTTTTTGTACTTAGTATTGTCTTCTCTTATAACTCTTGCATATTCCAAAAGCTTTTTGAAAGAAGACACACATACATGCAATTAGATAAACTCATAATCATTGATATTCTATAGTCTGTGAAAATTACTATTCATTTCAAAGAGTTGCAAAACTACTTGAAATCATTAGAAAAAGATCTCTTATGCTCTAGAAAAAACTAATAAGATGGACTGAGGGTTAAGGACCTAACCAGAGTACATGTTGTTTGGCTAGGGCTTGGCCATAATGGAGATGTTTAATTTGACTTTTGGTCCCTTGGATAACCTATTGGCCAGTGTGTTTGCTTTTTCTAAATGCCTTTCCTTGATTAATTTCCATGGAGACCCAAATTTTCTGAATTTTATCCAGCATTTTGTAACATTTATTTATCAAACTTGAGATCATAGTTTTACTATTTCTCGTAAAATTGAAAAGTAGTAAATCTTTTGAGACATTTTATATTAAAAAGAGCTCATATCAACCATATATGGAGAACAGCATCAAGAGTCTAAATACACAAGGTTCCTCTTTCTAATTACGTAATCTTTTTTAATATTTCTCTTTTTGATTGTTTTTTATTCATCAGCTTTAAAGTTATAAACAAATGATAAGGTAAA
Organism: Ladona fulva; assembly: GCA_000376725.2. Lineage (NCBI taxonomy): Eukaryota > Metazoa > Arthropoda > Insecta > Odonata > Libellulidae > Ladona > Ladona fulva. Next base: position 394,679 of record KZ308420.1, on the reverse strand, counting down.
ACCCTGTATAATGGTAATTGATGCTTGTAAATCAAACTTTGAACCTCTTTTATATAAAAGCAGACTTCGCCAGAATACATAGTAATGAAGTTTTATTTTTATTAGTCATTCTGTGTATGAACTAATTCATGAGAGCTGTATAATAAACAAAGATTTTCCGATTTGAGAGCTAGCCAGTGTTTGTATACCCTTCATCATAATTAAGACATACCTGTCATCCATTGATTCCCAAGCATGCCATGGTCTAACATCTTGGCCAGTTCTTCTTGAATGACTTCCATGTGAAGTTGGACGTGGCCTGGGAGAGGGCCTTGGCTGTGGACAGCAATTCCTCTCTTCTGCACACTCTCTGCATTCCTCATTGCGACAATTACAATGTGATGGAAGAGGTGGGGAGGGAGGGATAATTGGGAGAACAGGTGCAACTGGTGATGTTTCACGTAATGTAGGGGGTGAAGGAGGTAAAGCAGGAGGTACTGGATCAGGAGCAGCTGCTACTGTAGGAGCTGGATCTTCTCCTACAGGGGGTGGTCCTCTGCCAGTACCAGTTTCTCTCACTGATGGATAAAGGTGTCTACAGCGCATTTCCAACTGCTCCCAATAAGTTTTCTTCCTCTCATGACTGAAATTAATAGCCAGAATATTCACAGAATTATTTCCACATAATAACATACATTATTTTCAGGAAAATATTAGGCATATTTCAGTTTAACATAATCTAAAAAATTTGAATGAATTATATAACTGCTGTTATTGTTGCATAATCATACTACATTGCTTAAGTAAAATTGCAACACCTATTCAATAAGATTTAGTGAAACAAAAATTAGTAGCTAAATAAAACAAACCCTATGGTAAAAAATGGCCACAGAAAGGCAAGGAAAAGTGAAATTTCAAGTAATAAAAAATTTAATGTGAATGAAGCTGAGGTGCTAACATTTCCTGAAAGTTCTATGGAATCATTCTGTCAGAAATCATTGCTTTCTTTACTATTAGATCTTGTTAAATGACTCAAGGGTGAATAACAGATCTACCAGAAAAAAATAAATCTGTCAGACGCATGGGGTATTTTAACTGATGGTAATATTTAGAGGAATGCTGAGTCTGAAAATTATCTTCATTTTTGCCCTCCACCTAAGTTTCCTTGCAAAATGACAGAGCAAAATACACTGATTTTACCCCCAAAAAAGTCCCTAAAGGATGTAAAATAGAATTATGTTTGGCATTCTTGACACACTTGTGATTGAGAAATGCTCAGTAGTCACTTCAATGGTCTGTGAAACCTATTCTTCTTCTCTTTCAAACTTCTCCTGGTTATCATCTCTTTTGCACTTAAGCATGCAAAATTAGCCTAGCATCATATTCACATACCATCTTCTCTAGTAATGCCTCTCCACATCCATAACATCTATGTGAAACTTTTCTCCATGATCCTCACTGTAGGGTCCTAAATTTTCAGGAGAGTAGTCCAAGTGTGAACGTTATAAATGAACCTTCAGGCTCATGTTACAACCTTGAGATGTTAATGCTGTTAGCATGCTTTCTACGATATTTTTGTAAGTTGTATGTGTGTAATTTCCCAAAAGTTTGTGATCACCAATTTTAAGACATCCCAGGCTTCTCTTTTAGTTTTAGTCATGGTATTTGGAAACAAGGAAACAGATAAAAGTTCATGATCCTCTGGTCCTATAACAACTCCCTCTTTCAACTTGGCCACTGATAATTTTAGAAATATGAAGAACATTACAGTTAGATAAAAGCTCCAAATAGCCGTTGTTTGCAAGCAAACTAACCGTTGAAGAATTCCCACCAGTGGGGGTTGTGGTTCTCCATGACTGCGCTTAGCAAGTATTGTTCTTGATACATACTCGTATATCAGCAACTATTTTGTCATTTTCGGGAGAGAAGAATAACTGTAATGAAGTGTTATTGTTCTCTCCCGAAGATGGCAAAATAGTTGCTGATATATGTATCAAGAACAATACTTGCTAAGCGCAGTCATGGAGAACCACAACCCCCGCTGGTGGGAATTCTTCAACAGTTAGTTTGATCGCAAATAATGCCTATTTGGAGCTTTTACCTAACTCTAATGTATTATCACAGCCATGTTCCTTTTCTTTATAGATATGAAGCACAAGCATTTCAAACATTCTGTATCATTTGATAGAGATTTCATGGACTGCTTCATAAGACCCAGTTTAACACAAAGGAGTAGTACCTGAACTTTTTCATGAGAAGTCAGACTTTTATGGAGGATGTCTTTTTCTTTGGAGTAAGGGATTCCCAAAGTGGCTGATCAGTTTTATCCAATGAAGATCATAGTACAACTTTCCTCCAGAAGTAGTGTTCGATGGGAAGTGATTTAAAGTGTTGTCCATTATGTAGCAACACTGCATTAAGGCTTATTTACAAAGAATCTAAAAGTAAGAGCCACATAGAAGATTCATATTCTATTGAAATTGAATTATGAGCCAAGGGACAACACTACAGAAAATGAGAACTCTGTCTTTAGAATAAAAGGATGTGAATTCTCTTCCTCTATATCTGTAATACTAAATCAACACTCTGGATGATAAAACATGTCTGTTTCAGAGATCCAAAGTATTTAACAGCATCTTTTGAGAAGCCTAAGTCTCTATCAAGATTCCTCAATATGCTTTGAGAAAACAGTTAAGGTATTTTATCCATTGCAAAATCAGAGTCAGAATTGTCTTCAGCTGGTGCATCTTCCTCTTCCAAATTCAAACTTACGTAATCCCAATAAGAGGATGGAAGTGGTACTGGCCATTTGCTGCTGGGATAGCCTGGACAAATAGTTGAACTAGGTCAGGGTGAGCTATTTCTTTTCTGGCTCATCTGTCAAAACCTTTAACATAACCTAAGAAAAGGGGCTTCTGAATAGCCAAGTGGGCAAGTGCTCAACTTTGATGAAAACGGTCCTAGGTTCAATTCTCAATGAGAGCCCGGATGTGAAAATTTAGGTACTTTTAGCAATACTATTATTGGAAGTAGACATAGTAATACTATTATTATTATTATCTAACAATAATAGCAGTCTGCTCTGTGGTTCTTCTGTTTATCATTGGGATGGAAAAATCAAAATATTCCTTTACATCCTTGTACATACAACAAGCAGAAATTATCTTCACATCTATATATCTTATTGGGAATGCAGGCTTTGATCTCCATGTTTTACTATGAACTATGTAAATACATATTCTTCTCAAAATCAATTTCATTTATTTGTTGCATTTAAAAAATTGCAATATTTGCAACAAAATTAATACAAGCTATTCAGAGATATGTACTTCTTGCATCAGTATCAAATCAAGGACACTGAAAAAGGTATTACTCTGATGTACAGATGCGGAACAAGTTATGATGGATACTACAAAAAACCTTTACATTCAATTACTGAATGGGCCACATTAAGGTAATTTAGATCTTATTTCCCATACATCTGCCTCAACATCTGCAAAGAACAAACAAAATTAAATACGTTGTGACACAATTGACTGTGTGTGCTAGCCCAAATCCCTCATCCCCCAATTTAACCATATTTCCTCCCCCCTCATTTCCCTACATAATTTCATTATTTTCTCCATCTCCTTATCAACAACATAGAATTCACTGTTGATTACAGGGATTAACAAGAATGTATCAATCAAGAATAGCTCTCAAGATGTTGCTGAAACTTTAGACTCTCAATTTTGTAAGAAAACCTGATGTGATGCCATTTTCTGAGTTCAGTTCCTGTATTCAGCATGCAATAATCAGTAGAATTCTAAAGAAGACTTCCATGCAATTTTTTGGTCAACTGACCTGTGTAATTAATTTTATGAAAAAATAGTAATTAACATTTTGGTCCTAACATTTACTTTTCTTAGTTGTATATGAGAGGGATTTTATTAGAATGCAAAGGAATCATTAAATGTATGCTATATTTTAAAGGAGTGTTCTTAGGGATTGGAAAATGCTGTATTAAAGGGATATTTAGGCACGAAGTTTAATGGATGGTATCTGTTAGAGCCTTTATTTCTTTACCTTTGCTTCTTTGTCACACACAATATAGTTTTTATATACGAAGAGGGAAATCATCTACATAAATAGTCTGACTTCTTTGATATTTACTGGTTTTAGGCTCATTGAATATCTTTTCTCCCCTATCAGAAACACAAATTCATAACCTTTCAGAAAAATGGAACTCTTTGAAAGTTCCACAATTTTTTGATAAATGTATCTAAACACAAAATTGGTTAATAAGATTAGCAGATTGATTTTAAATCGATTTAGTAAATTGGTATATAAATTTGTTTGTATTTAAGTCTCTTTGAAAATGTATTAGTTGGAAAGGCTTGCTTACTTCATAAGTGATGAAAGTATTTAATGTCTGGTTTTGGGAATAAAACTGGGATGCAACATCACTTAAAGCTGTGAAGCACTTTAAAAATAAGATTACTCACTGCAGAAGTTGATAAACCAACATGGCAGCAAAAATGCAAAGTAAAAGAGCTGCAACAGAAAGGCCAAAGAGCGCTCTCAGACACCAATACAAAGCACCATGTACCACTTCACAGTCAGATGTGTCTCCGAAAACAAATCGATGCTCACTACCTGTTTGAAAGATAAGACAAAAATAATCAAAAAACAATAATGCTAACTCCTCAAAACTAAGAATGGCTTTATTTCTCTGAAAGAGTGAAGAAATATCACCAAATAATGCCAGAAACCATTAATTTTACTAAGAATGATTTCCTTGAATAATCTATTATTTCATTTATGATGTCTCGTTTATTCAGCTCAATCCTATTAAGTTATTGAATGTTAATTGTAGAAATTTTCGAAAATATCGTTATTTTTCATGACATTTAATTTCAACCATACATAACACTTAATTCTACCGTGAAATGTAAATATCTGTCCTCACAGAAAATGCCTTTGTTATGGGTAGCAAAAATCGAATAACTTAAAATTTTAACAGGAAAATGTTACTCAATACAGTTCTGACCTTTACAGATTCAATAAAAATAGTGTGAATATATCAAAGACTGTGATGCAATCCAACGCTGAATTATCAAAGAAGCCTTAAACTGGACAATACCATTTACCAATACCATATTCCCAATTTTAACGCAGAGAAAATATAGCATGTGCATTTAACGGTGAAAGATATTGATCCCAATCGAACTCATAATCACAGTCATGATACTGAAATTCCACCATTTCACTATTGCAGTATCCGTTGATTGTCAAATAATACTGCCGATATTCCCCATGTAATGTTTACCCAATAAGAACTACTAGATAGAACAAGAACTCAAGCTCTCAATCGCGGAATAATCGAACATAATTGACGCTATTAGAGCTAAACTGGTCAATAAACACATTTCATGAGACTCAATAAGAACTAATTTCATTATATAAAAAGTCTTTGGACCATTCGGCATCAACGAAATGTCGAATCCCTCAAATGCAGGTTAGAAAAGTTCTGCGTGTCTCCGAACTGGTTTATATACTCCCAAATAACACCCTTTCCTTTTATGATCTTTTTATTGAGCAACGAATAGCCACATTTGACTTGAAAGCCACACTTAGGTCTCACAGCATCCATGAAATAAGGTCGAATAAAGTTTAAATGGTGGATAGAGAAGCTGATCGTTATCATGCTCATTAATGTCCAATTTATCTCCGTATTGCTTCTATTCTTCATATTTTCAATATAAATAAGTTTTCTTCTTAACTGCTGTATTCCACGACGAAACCTTCAGTGTATCTCAGGGCTGGGTAACCTTTCTCCAACGGAAAGCCACATTTACCCTTGCACTGTAAAACAAAGGCCGCATGTGGAACCAACTATAGAGCAAGGGTAAATAGTTTAACATCGAAAACGTAAGAGTTATTTGAATACGAACTGATTAGCTAGTTTTTTTTCAAACTGTGTATTTTCCATTTTATTTTCACTTGAAGTTATAAGCGAAAAGGATGGAAAAGAAAATTATTTGTTGATGAGCATATGGTTCAGAAAATACGAAAAGGCTGCAAGATACCCACATCCAGCCTGTCTCATTCTTACGATTGTTTGTGATTTAGATTGTTTCAAAATTACGCAATCTATTTATAATTTTGTGAAATATTTCCAATACTTGCAGGTTGTTGTATTGTTATATGAGACCCTATTTTTGCTTCCGATTAAGTAACCGTAAAAGAAATTTTGAAAAGGCAGAAAGCGTAGGAGTATTCGTAATAAACAGTCACAAACACTACAATTAAATGAGGGTTAAATAAATATTCAATCAAATCATTCCAAGTCAGATCAAGCGAAATTATAGCGTTGCTCAGTTATAACCTTAATGAAACTAGTAATTAAAAAATAAAACTTTAATATTTACTTATTATTATTTAGTAATGTTTTTGCTTCATTTGATTATTTTATCGTTGATTTATTAGTTTAAATTATTAAAATAATATCCAATAACCAGTGATATATGACAACTCATAAGAAAATTGCTGATGTCGTGTTAATATTTAATATATTTACTTAAGGATTTCCGTTGGAATTCAGCGGAATGATAAATGAATAACAGTTCAAACGGAAGTTTAGTATTTGATAATTTCCGATATTTATGTTTAAATGCACTCCGTCGCCCGAGAGAGGGCAGTTATTTTTTCTCCTACATTCTTGTTTGTGTTCTTTCAGTGCGTGACCGTATTGAGTTCGGGAACCGTTCGGTGCGATGCCCGAGAAACAGCCCCAACCACGGCCTTGGCGGTGAGTCTCATGCATTTGGCTATCTTCTATTCATCGAGAGCATTCGATTTTATCTAGCATGCCAACATATTTTTGCAGGTTATTCATATTCTCTTCTTAACTATTCCCTCCATTACGATACAAAATGAGTAAACTCTGTAGTCCTTCAAGTATTCTGGGCGAAACGAGATTCTTGCGTGATCTACGAATGAAAATTTCCCTTTTCCTCATGCGAAAACATCAATGCCTGACTCAATCAGCGTCAGTCAAACTGGATAATGTAGACTTACAATGCTAGATAATGTATACTCATCTACTGCATTTAAGTGTTGACAGATATTGTTACTTAGATAAACATCGGAAAAGGGAGGTTGCTGAAATCATAAACACTAATGCGAGTTCTAATGGAGTAGGTCTCAACCGCTAAGTTGGGTCATCACAGTCATCTGCGGCGTTATACAAAATACGGAAAGAAGTCTTCCATCGAAGTCTTCTTTAAAAATATCTTAATCTTGCTCCGACATTAGAATTAAGTCGCATATATTCTGTTCAATACGAAAAACATTAGGTAACTCTCTTACCACAGCCGTGTCTATAGGGGAAATAAGAGCTGACTTACAATTGTCGTGGTTTCACTTCATATTTCTATAATTTTAATGCTTTTTTCTAGAAGATATCCTCTCTCAAAGATTACCAATTAGATTTCTGATTATAGTTCAGTACATTGACTACCACGTGGAAGAAATCGGCTTATATTTGTGCAGAAATTTTGAGACATGTTAATAAAAATAAAAATATGTCCAGCTTTAGTTAAAATATATTTCTGACACCGTGTCAGGAATAAATTTTTTTCTTTCTGGGCGACAAAAATTCGGATGAATAGTGATCATAAGGCAACTGAATGTCATACACCAATTTTATTCAAACGAAATAAGAGATACAAACCATCTTCCGTGTAAGCCGTGGACGTTGGAGGGGGAGGCAACGGTGGTCCCGGGTGTCGAACGTGGGGATGCGAATAACACACACATGTCCTGATTCTCTGCGTGTATACGCACTCTCTGAGAGTCTGAAGGCGATTCATGTGTAGGACGGTGGTGGTGACGGTCACTGCGACGCAAAGAGCTGCACATCCCAGCCAGCAACCACCACTCACCTTCATCTGGAAATAGGATTAACAGGTTAAACTTCAACGCGTTGTCTTCAAGGGTCTCGAGTGTAAGGTGTTGATTCCTTTGGCATAATTGAGTGTCACATCCGTTGATTTCAAAACGCGTCGGTAAAGGTGAAATATTCACGCTTTGAAATGCTTTTATTTTTCAAGTTCGGGATGTGACGCGATGATATATATGCCTATCCAGATTCCTCGTTGGATATGAGGGAAAAGAAGAGAGAGGTATAATTTACAGTTTCATAAGTTGGGAAAAGGTGCGCCCGGTACGGAGCCTCGTTAAAATGAATATGCTCCCACGGGCCGAAAAATAAAGGATTTTTACGCCTGCAGGAAAAGGGTTGGGCACCACAGGCCGTCTGTTTTACATGCCTGGGTTATTAATTAACCCGATCGCCGCATAATTACGGGTCGACATATATAAAGTAATACCCTGAAAGTGGAAGCGTGAAATAGTAGTTCGAGGATTGAGGTTAGTAGACACAATGCTCATATTTCATCCATACTTCGATATTTGACATCTTTCATTATTAAGTACAGATAGTTGTAAGAAAAAGAAGGTTGGAACACGGCTGCTAATGAATTTGAGGTTTAAAAACACTCCGTAAGCCGTCTTTTGGCAAGCGGAACTCGCGCTCAGAGACAAGCGGGAAGCTCCGGATTACCGATTTCTGGGAAGGCCCAACGATCATTTCAGAGACAAAGCCTCCATCCTCAGGGGATTTGCACAAAGGAAGTTTGTGGATACCCCCTTCACTTCCTTTGTGGAGACCCCCTGAGCTTTGTCTCCGAAATTATCATTGGGCCTTCCCAGAAATTGGTAATCCGGAGCTTCCCGTCTGACTCTTAGCGCGAGATCTGCTTGCCGAAAGACGGTTTACGGAGTGTTTTTAATCCTTTAAAGTACAGATAGCTTCAAAAGACAAAGGTGACTCGACCGAAAATCGCATTATATAATTCCGCGATTAAAAGAGATGAGTATTGTGCGATAAAATGTAGGCACTATTTGGGAGATGAATCTTAATTTAAAAGATATTGTATTTTTATTAATAAAGCTTATGCAAAAATTATGCATCCAGACTTACCAGGTAACCATACCGATTTTTTCTACGCGCGAAGCAAGCGACGACCAAGCCAGTCAAAATAAGCTGAAAGAAAAAGAAAGAAATACAATAAATTCTTTATAATATTTCAGTAATACCTTTTTAAATTTCAGGGAATATAATTATCATTCAGGAAATATTTTATAAAATTAATTGTGTTCTTTGGAGTCAAAATAAAAAGCGGAAGATTTTATCATCTATTCCTGATTACATCAATAAATAGAAATATATACAAATTTACTAATATAAATTAAAAATAAACACATTTTAAATATTGTAATTAAATGTATTTATAATATTAATGTATGTAGATATAGTGTTATGTTGATAAATCTGTGATGATTTGGATGACAAATCGTTACTAAACGACACATTTATGCAACCGGAATTGCCGTGCTAAACGCAAGAAAGGTTGAAAGTAATACAAAGCTGTTCCAATAGATCTCAAGAAATATTATTTACTAAACAAAACGTTAAAAGCCATCACCGAAATTGCTGCGTTCACCGAGCAAAATATCTCTAGAACTTCACTTCCATTGAATAAAGTTTCGCTTTCTGCAGTGAGGAGTTATCAAGAGTGCTTGAACTGAAAGGCGTGAAGTTGCCTCCCACTTAATCAAAGGAGCCGAGTTAGAACGCTCTCTGACAATGCGCTAACGCCTCAAAAGAATTCTTTGTTGTCGCGATGATTCCCTCAAAGCTTCTGAATGTCTCTGACATCATTTCACACTTTTACCAAGGGGCTCGCGGCGTTAGAAATTAATCTTCGTAAGTTCACATTCAAAAATGAAATTTTAAACAATTAAGTAATGGTAAAGACATTGTTTTAACACATAAAGGAATAGAAAATTTGTAAAACGCGTTCATTTTGTTTTGGCGGATTTCTCCTGAAAATAGGAGATGTGAGGATAGAGTTTAAGAGAACCATTATGAAAAGATGCGTATTGTCCGCGAGGATAGGCTGACAGTACTTTTTAATTATTCATCTTCTTTCATTGAATTCGTGCAGCTACTACGTGCCCTAGCGCGATGCTTTTGTCTTCGTGCACTTAAGGCTCCGTGTATTAAGGCAGAAAAGAAAAGCTTCCTCGCTCTTAAAGCGAATCCTTACAAAATGAACTCCCCAATTAAAAAATATTTAAGATAGAAATTTAAAACTTAAGTAGTTTTTGTTGTGTCTCAGATAAAGAGAAAACGTCGCAAAGCTGGTTCAGATCGATGGCATTAATTTTGTGACAATGTCGTAAAAATGTCTTACTTGGAAATATTTGGGATATTTCGCGTTTTCCCTTGAGTTATTCGAGTGAAGATTCTCAGAGGGACAATACTAAATGTATAAACTAAATCACCATAAGATTCACGCTCTACTTGTCAAATGAATAATAAAAATCACTTTTTTGTGTTAATCAAAGAAGGCCGTTCTATATAAAGAAGAATTGAAATAATACGTAATTTGCTTTTACTTAATTAGAAGACCAACGTCGTCTCCATGTTTTGTATTTATGTCCAGACAACTGATGAAAGAATTGCCTGTATGGCAGAAGTTAAGACTCACAATCAGTCTAAATTCATTCAGAGCGCGGTCACCTAAGCTATAGCTTCGGCTCCGCAAATTAGTCTTCGGAAATTCTTATTTGGCTACATCGAACCTACTTCAAATTTTACTTCGGCCTACGATTTATTGAAAAAGTTATCTTTTTTCGAATTACATTAATATTACATTTATGATGAATACTACACCGTTTGACCTCTGATGTAACTAGCTAATGGCCAGAAATTGGTCTTCTCTCATTTCCCTTGTTAGGCGTGGGAATAACATGAAAGTTTAAAATGAATTAGTTTTGTGGAGGCAAGAGCCTAGCAGTCATAGGGACTGCAGGTAAGGGACCCCTGGCATTTCACGCGTCGAGAAAACCTAACTACTAGAAATAAATGCAGTCAAAAATTTAAATTGAAAAAAAAGCTTTTCGACTACCTATGCGTCCTTATTAAATGAAGATGAAATTCTCCATATCGTGTCTCAGCTCCCTAAATCACCTCTCGTGGGAGAATACGAGCGCACGTCAATGCCGCGCTATGCGTTAGTTTTCCAACATGATTAATAGTATCCACAGCTGAGTTCCGTTGTGAATAACTCAGAACCCAACGCTTCATATTGGGGTTGTGACAGTTAATCTTTACGCTAACGGCGTTTAGAATCATCTCAAGGACGATTCCCAGGTCTTCAGCCCACTCAAACACATTAAGCCATTATCGGCGCCTGTTCTCCCCGCAACCCACAGGCCTCGTGTGCGGTGCACTCGCTAATAGGGAGGGCTAATACGCTGTTTTCCGGAGCTTATTGCAGGGAAAGAGCCGAGCCAGACCGTAAATGCGAAGAGAAAGGGTAGCTGAGAATTAATTCCTGCCATTAGCCTCGGAATATCATTTGTGATAGAGACGATATCATTAAGATGAAATAGGCATATTCGAGTAACTAATTTGCAACGCTACCACGTCCGTAATTTTTAAGAGGATTCACGATTTTTACAGAGTACATACATGCTTGCATACATATATACATGCATGGTATGGATGAAGATTTGAAAGTTTAATTTTAACCCTTGCGCTGAGGACAAGCTTAAAAAACAAGCATTTCTCTTGTCAGAATAACGGGGAATAAACGTGAAAGTGGTCGATGAAACAAAAATTGTCGCAAAGCTCTAAAGCTTTTATCACAGCAATAAAATATCTCGCTGATAGTGAATTTGATATAAGAAATCAGTTAACTTTAGTATTCACCCTAAAAGCCTTCTAGTAATCCTTAAAATAAGATTTCCAAAAGAAAGCTGTTTAAAAATGTCAAATTGGGTGCTATACATGAACAATACCTAACTTACTTAGAACTTAACCCCAGGTAACTTATAAAATGCGATCCCAAACAGCGTTTGAAATTTGATTCTATTCTGAATAATTCTGAATTCAAGGATTAAAAAATATTGAAATAAAGCACTGAAATCCATTTTCCATCCATTGCCTCTTTCATAGACGACATTTAGAGGCTAATAATTTTGTATGTCCACGCATGTAAGTTCTTTGTTTACTAAATAATAGCCATTTTTGGCTTGATAATGTAAGACGATTCACTTTGAAGAAGGAACACCGAATAGATTCCCATAAATCAACTGGAATAATCTATATGATAGTTTTCGATCGTTGTTTTTCTTGGCTACTTTATGAGACTGAAGAGATGACAGTTTGTGATCTTGTCAAATTATTGCCGTCATGGTGTGTACGAAGGAGAGTGTAATATCAGGGTGTGTGTCTCGTATGTTTGCCTAAAACTCGAGAACCAGAAGTTATAACCTTCAATCTTCAAAGATAGTTAAATGTACTCCCTGCACAGATTGCAGACTTCTTTTTATTTGCCTTACTGTCACTGGTTTGACCCCTGAAGTGTAAAAGCGTTCCCATAAGCAATACATGTAAATTTATTTTTATCGATTGCAGGCTTTACTTCTTTTGCAAAATTAAATTAGAAAGAAGAGACGACATTAAATTATAAGAATCGAGACAGACACCAAAAGAATGGAAATTGAATGAAAATTCACATTTTGGAAAATTGCTTTCTATTAGAAATTTCGAGAATTTTGATCAAATGTAGAACGATTTTGTGAAAATTAAAGGTATAAGCAAGCTGTCTTCCAGACGACAAAGCTAATTGTTGAATCCGTACTCATGTTTGTTTTATAAGAATACTAAATTATGGCCATATTCAAGGAGGAGTAATATTTAATTTTAAAGTATATGAAGAGTAGGTAGCGTTTCGCATTAACGATGGCAAATTGCTGGGTAAAATTTATGTTTAGGAGTAAACAATTAGGAGTATTCCTTAATCAGCTCGAGTTTACATATTAAGAATATAAGACATTCATCGCTGCAGGTACAGAAAAGAAAAACCTTTTGGGAGACTTAAGGTGATTTTTTGCAAATCTTAAGTGTACAAAGAAAATATCGATATGTGTTGAACTCTATGTTTATCGGGTGGTTTTACATTGACATTCTCTTTTGAGTAAACCGTTTGGTCGATTTCTGTATTTCTGTTCACTGCTCTCACGTTAAATGTTTCATTGGCAAATTCCATACACATTCAAAAGTGAACGTTTGTCTGTCAACGAGATCTCTTAGTATTGTATTTGTCAATTTATATTCCCTCGATGAGAATCGACAGGAAGTTTGGCTAGTATTTCATACACGTAAGAAAAAACTAAGTGATTTGTTACCAACAGTAGGAATGAAATGGAAATAAAAGAAACACGACTGTGATAGGATAGAAAATCCTAGTATCACCCTTAAAAATACAGCAAAGTGTACATAGGAGACATAAATTTGTCCTGTCTTGTTGCTATGGTAATGGAATATGCCCAAGTTATCCCCCAATTCGTGGAATTCATTTATCATTTGAAGTATAAATAAATCGATCGAATAAAGAATAAATCTGTTTCAGCCCAATGTTGATCGAATGTAGGACGTACCTAATTTGTTCCCTATTTGAACACTTCGCTCATTTCTCCATTAACTATTTCAACTGGTGTGTACCCCTAACATACAGTGCTGAAAAAAGGGCTCCTATGTAATATCGAGCGATAGTTTTAAGGATTTAAATTCCACAACATTCGAGTAAACTAGGACTCATAAATCACTTTTATGAATTTGGAAACAATCAATGTTGATCAAATTAATCAAAATTCTAAATTTTGTGGAAATTTGAGCGAAATATTTTAGACACGAGAAACGTGTACGTTTGCTTCAAGGTGGTACTATATGCATATACTTTACTGTAAGGAGTTTTTGTATAGCAAACTAGGAAGTCAATCCTTAATAACTCTTAGATTTGTGATATGAAAGTGGCTAGATCCATTATAAAATAAAGAAGAGCTTTCGGAGAATTACGGTAATTTACTAATTTCCTTGAAATCAAATACATAATTAATTAATTACATTGCTCAAGGCAAATGAAAGAGATATTTCGAGTTAATCCCAAGCGGGCAGAAAATCTTCAGACTCCCATTCTTATTCCTCTAAATTAACGGAAACAAACTATTCCAATAAGAGAAGAAAAATATTTACTCAGTTATCTGTATCCTTGCGGACCGATTATCCATTACCTTAATAAATAGAAATACAATTCACCATCCGCTGAAAGTAGAATCGGATTCGCAAGATGAAATTTAGAAGAAAAACAAGGGTTGTTTCAAAATAACTAGGTAGGCATAAGATTCTTTGAAAAGAACATTAATTCAATTTTCTTAGACTTTATACTGCCTTATAACAAATAGAATAACGGGTTGATCACAGTGTGTGAAGCCTCAGATTGAGAATAGCTAACAATTCGAATGGTTTAATTCTATTTGAAATACTTTTCCAAATTTTCAAATATTTCCACGATTAAAACTGTGCCATAATGTTTAAAGTAATTGGATTCGTCACTTATTATTGTTAATTAACCATCATTAGAACCCATAGCAATTAATTTTTATCCCATTTAATTTTAATGTTCCAGTATGTTTACTTTAGAGTATTTAGATAAAACACCATTTGGAAAGCTGAGGACCGATTAGGTTAGTACGTGTTTATAATTCTGCAATTCAGCTGAGTGATTTGAAATACTGCTTTTCGTTTCTAAGATAAATGTTAACCTTGAAGCGTTTTTTTTGGAATTAAATAAGGTAGTGTCGAAAGATTCCCAGTTAAATGATGTAGGGCTTCCGCATATAAAATGGGTAACGCTTTCAACTTCGGTGAAATCAGTTCCGGGTTCGATTTTCGGTGAGGGCTCACGTGTGAAATGACCTTAGCTGTCAAATCCCTTTTAAAATTACCATTACCGCTCAAATGATGCATGGGTGAAAATTATTCCTTTCAATGAGAAATTTATCATCCTTTTCAAATTTTCTCAAACAAATTTTACGATCAACGAGCTTAGTACCCCTAATAATCGTGTACATTCAATAAATTTCGACGATTCAAAAGAAAAGTCATCGTAATATCTCAGGTATATTTTCTAAAAATAACAGAGATCCATACTTGGAGAATTTTTGAAGAAGTTATTTCAGATATCTATAACACTCTATTCTAACTCCACTGAAGTATATTTCTTAAAATAAATTGCCAAAAAAATCAAATTAGGTCTCAAATAGACAAAATCTTTAACTAATCAATCTTTATCATGAAATCACAGGCATATCGTGCTTCTCATGACAGTTTTAAATATAAATTTTGTTACTCGCTTTACTGTACTTCATCCCGCTGATATTTAGAGAACAACCAGAGAATGGATAAACGTATATAATTATCCGAAAGGCAAAACGGTGATTTTAATTACAACGTAGTCTCATTTTGACATAAGAATGCAATAAAACTATTGAAATTTGTTTATTCCCATTAAGAACTAGATTTATCGTTGTCATTAATTCTGTTTATTTTACTATTCATTATTTTTGTCATTGAAGAGAATTTTTATCACTTGAGGACAGATGTACCACTACAAAGAGCGGGGTAGGAACGGCGCCCAAAAATATCCGCTTTAATGCCGGCAGGGATAACTCGACAGCGTTGATTCAACATCAACAAAAATTTTCAAAACAAAGTGGGGTCACATTTTACAAAGAGTTTATTTCTTTTTCCGCACCGAAATCAAAACAATGCCCCATTTTTCGGGGGTTATAAATGAGCTCGGAATTACGGAACCGGAAGGAAACTTAAACACTCGAAAAAAATAACGAGAGATCGCAAATAAAAATTACCGCCGCAAAGCCGCGTATCCGGCGGCGGCGCGGAGAAATAAACACATCCATTAATTATGGAGCGGAAGAATGCAAAAAAATCGTGTAAACAAGGACGCTTTTTCGTATTCATCCCAAAATCCGCTGAATAAAGGAAAGACAACTAGCGGCCTTGCTGCAAAAGCTAAAAGCTTTCTTCCCATTTCACTCCTTTCCCCGTTTTACCCTTTCAACGTATCTCCTCAGTACGGTCCGGTTGAGAGCTTGTGGCCCTTGTGCGCGAAGGATGGAGGGGTAAGTCCCATAGGGGCGGAGAGTAAGAGGGGAAGCTGTATGCCTAAGCCATTGGTCTATTGGCTCTTCGGCCACCCAAACCCCTTTCTCAGGCAGTCCTTGGAAGGTAGACTCGTCCGGACCGAAAAATTACTTCTGCGCAGAGGTCATAAGCTTTCAATCGGACTGTAATCCGGGATGGGAAATGTACTCACCACGGACGCGGGGACGTAAGCGGGCACGGTCTCGAAGTAGTGCAGGGACGAGGTCCTGGCCCGTAGCAAGAGGTGGACCAATAGGAAGAGAGAGCCGATGAGGGAGGAGAGAGCACCCACGCCCAGGCATAGAACCACATACTTGCGCAGATGGCAGCATGGACTCACGCTCCCACCTCTGAAAAAAAAGACGAAAAGTGTTGGAAAATAACAACAAGAAACACCTCCGTATATTTTTCGCGTCGATGGATGCTTCGCAGACGGAAGAGCAGAGATGGATGAAGGTTTGCGAGGTGTGGGAGACCATCGAAGCCTCTTATATTTTATCGCTAAAAAGTTGGTACCGCTCGAGACCCTAAATCCCGAATCGAGTCTCGCTCTCAGATATAATTTATCGACAAGTTCTTTTTATTCTCTTTTATTCTGCAGGTTTTTTTCACATTTTTTCGGTAAATCCTCTAGCAGTGTCACTCGCCCTCTATCTCTNAGAAAGATGCCACGGCTAACGGAATTAAATCATTCCGGAATCATATTTTGCCGGCATACAATTTTCCATAGGATAATGATTTTACGTTTCTTCATTTTCATATTTTAACGATTCCATACTTCCTATACCTTTTTAATAATAAATGATTGTAAATGGATTCATATTTCATAGAAAGAGAGAAATTTTAAAGCCTTCAGGGCATCTATAGTATATGAACGAGATATTGTGTTTGTATAAAATTATATGCTACAAAGTACGACTAACGCAAAAAGATTCCTTCTTCACAGGAATTTTATAATTTGGATAGATGATAAGCTATTATATAAATTTAATAACTTAGGAATCCGAAATCCGGGATAGGAAATGTACAATTATACTCACCACGGACGCGGGGACGTAAGCGGGCACGGTCTCGAAGTAGTGCAGGGACGAGGTCCTGGCCCGTAGCAAGAGGTGGACCAATAGGAAGAGAGAGCCGATGAGGGAGGAGAGAGCACCCACGCCCAGGCATAGAACCACATACTTGCGCAGATGGCAGCATGGACTCACGCTCCCACCTCTGAAAAAAAAGACGAAAAGTGTTGGAAAATAACAACAAGAAACACCTCCGTATATTTTTCGCGTCGATGGATGCTTCGCAGACGGAAGAGCAGAGATGGATGAAGGTTTGCGAGGTGTGGGAGACCATCGAAGCCTCTTATATTTTATCGCTAAAAAGTTGGTACCTCTCGAGACCCTAAATCCCGAATCGAGTCTCGCTCTCAGATATAATTTATCGACAAGTTCTTTTTATTCTCTTTTATTCTGCAGGTTTTTTTCACATTTTTTCGGTAAATCCTCTAGCAGTGTCACTCGCCCTCTATCTCTCCCTCCCCTCCTTTTAGTCACTTGGGATATCCCAGTGTATTAAAATGCTCGATCCATCAGTCGCGAGGCGCCTCCCACGCGGTTATTAATGAATGAGTATACGGCGCTACATTAAGAAGTTTTCCAGCGATGAGTTAGAATTGCATTATTAAATTGGTTGGATATTGCTGCGGAAAATCCGGGTAGCTAGGTTACGGCACATAAAAGACTTTTTCTCACTTTATGAGCTCTTGTCATTGCGTATCTCTCTCTTAAAAAACTTTACACCATAAAATGTAACTTTTAAAGATTTAAGTGCGCAGACTTAAGTTTCTTTGAATACGAATTGAGAATATTTCAATCAGTGAAATGATATTATTTGAGAAGGTATTGAAATCTATACTCATTTCCATTCAAAAGTATTGCTCATGTAAAAATTTCTTTCGACGATGATACTGTAGGTTTTCTCAGAGTAAAAATATTGTTACATTAAAATATTTATGCTCCGTCCGTATAATATTTAGGCCTGGTATTAAAATATCGTATGCGCTTAAAATGGACTTTAAATAATATTTTTACTTTAACTCCAACGAACCATTATAATACCGTGCCTTAGAGTAAACATTAACTTAAGTCCATTTTAACTACACCTTATATTACCGACCTTCAGTCTTATATTTTTATGCTCTCGAAAATGTTGACTGGAGTACCTGAAATGGAAAATTTCGCCCTATAGGCATCACTTCTTTCGCGAACTATATTTGGACCATGGATTAGTTTTTAGAGATGAGAGTACATTATACATTTAGCAGCTGCGCGAATACTTTTACATATTTTGCTACGATGAAAATCTAGCTTAAGTCGCATACATAATGTATCATTTTTCGAAAAATTGCCTCAATTAGACGTAACGTAATGATATCTTTCACGCTTAACGTTAAGAAAAGGTTTAATTTGTAAAATCAAAGGTATTGCAGCTCCGCAAATTCAATGACGAAAATAGGAGCAACAACTACAACTAACTACAACGTAGTTGAATTTAAAGGAAAAAGAGTAAGGTATGAATGAAACTACTACCATACACTTTTCCCTTTAATTATTATTTAACGTTAAATCGATCTCAGGAAGCAACGTAATTCTTGTTTGTTAGAGTCATATAGATGTATTGGAAGAACTACTATACATGTATATTAGGACTACATTTAAACAGTCCCAGTATGAGGATAAAATCTTGTAACGCGTGGTAGATTCAATACGAACGCTACTTCTCTGCTTACTCCAACGATGCCTCCGATGGAAAGGGTTTGCCTAGCAATCCTGCCGTTTAATAGATCGATCGAAAACGACCCTCATCATTTAAATGAGGAAATGATCCAATCCGCTGAAATCCAAGTTTACCTACTTTTCTTGTATCGAGTAGGAGAGGAAAAACTACGTTCCGCGATCCCACAGAATGGAACCGAAAATCCAGCTGTTCCATCATATCTCTTGAAACATTGTTATAACCCGAGGGAGAGAATCGCAGGTAAAGGAAGCTTTTATCAAAGTTCAAAGGTTAAAAGAAAATACTCCTACGGGAGCTAACTCTGCGGGCTTCCTCGTCATCTACGCCCACGTGCACTTAGCCTCCTTAAGAGAGACACCGCTCAGGGCGCCCGAATTTTCTCGATCACCATTCTCACACCGTATGTTTCACCTTTCCATTTCCAACTTTTTTGTGCTCGCAAGGATCTCTCACTTTCGTTTCCACGGTGCTCATCGGTTGTAAAAGGACGAAAGTGTGGGGAGAAAGGGTTTCGAAGGGAAATACGGTTGCATCGTGCAGATGAAGTCTCTTTCTCCATGTTTATCGCACGTTTCTCTCCCCTTCTCAGTTTCTCTATTCCATCTCGATCTCGCATGGTATTGGCGTATCGAGCTTAATTGGGATTCCGCGCTCGCTGTTAGCTCGAGATGACACTCCCCTCAAGGCGCGTGCCTCAGGTGTATGATAGCTTTCGTGCCCTGGACGTCAACGGTAACCGACAGATGTGGGTGGAAAAACAGCACGCGCGAAAAATAAGTCGCTATCGTCAGAAGGGTGAGTGACGTGGTTATAATTGGAAAGTTAACACAAATAAAAGATATATAGGGGGAGAGATGGAACTTGAAAGCACTGCTAATGCAATAACTGAAAAAATAACCCTCAATGCAGGTTGATAAAAAAGAATAGTATTGCTATTTACGTGGTGGTGTTGCAAAACTACATCCCGGAAGAAAATTACATTAATTAGAATAGAAGAACTTTCTGATGTAACTAGCTAATGGCCAGAAATTACTCTTCTCTCAGTTCCCTTGTTAGGCGTGGGAATAACATGAAAGTTTAAAATGAATTAGTTTTGTGGAGGCAAGAGCCTANAGAAAGATGCCACGGCTAACGGAATTAAATCATTCCGGAATCATATTTTGCCGGCATACAATTTTCCATAGGATAATTATTTTACGTTTCTTCATTTTCATATTTTAACGATTCCATACTTCCTATACCTTTTTAATAATAAATGATTGTAAATGGATTCATATTTCATAGAAAGAGAGAAATTTTAAAGCCTTCAGGGCATCTATAGTATATGAACGAGATATTGTGTTTGTATAAAATTATATGCTACAAAGTACGACTAACGCAAAAAGATTCCTTCTTCACAGGAATTTTATAATTTGGATAGATGATAAGCTATTATATAAATTTAATAACTTAGGAATCCGACATTTGTAGCGAGAAGTCTTTTATGCATACCAGTAGAAATTCCGATTTCGCAGAAAACTTATTGTTGGTACATCAAATTTGAATTCACAAGCTTCAAATTGACGGAGCCTGAATTTTCTGTAATGGAACATTTAAGCTCATCATATTGGAAGCTCTAATTGGCTTAAGAATTTGTGTTTCGGTTACTCGGCACTCTCGGCATGCATTCACCTTTCAGAATTCATAAAATTCCTCTCGAAGATAAATGAAAATCTTTAAGAATTTCTCCTCTCATTTACGTCACATGTATTATATTAATCTTAATTGGGAATATACAGCATGCAAAACGTACTTAGTTTTCATTTCTTTCGGTTTGAAGTCTAATTAAATGGCTGTTTTGTCAATATTGAGTCTGACAACCTTTGAAAGAGAAAGTCACATGGATTGGATATTCTTGACTAAAAAATATACTTCACTTTATCCTTTAATATTTTCTTTATTTTTGTAACCATTCGCCGCTTTTACATCGGAAGGATGTTTATTTTAGGAACTTTTGAAACGAAAGATAATTAACATAAATGAGAATCATGGTTTTAGGATACCTGAACAAGTTTCGATTCCTGAATTGCCACATTGCTAAATACGTGTTTGTATACTGGCATACTAAATTGAGACCTATTAGTTCCGTCTTAAATTTTCTTCCTTGCAGATAATTAAGAATGACAAAAGATAGTAGAATATGATAGCAAAGATGTAGAGAACAATGAAAATATTGAATAACGAAGAAAATAGAATGTTTGTTGTACTAAGAAATTATATTTTGAGCGGAAAATATTTATCCAATGCTGGAGAATACTCACAAGAGAGGGATTTCGGAAAAACTGCAAAACAAATAGAAGAAAAACACAAACTCACTTAAGTTATTGAGAGAAAAAAGGTAATGTAAGTGGAATATTGCTGAATCAAATGATTCGTGGTCGGTGGGAAGAATTTAAAGTAACAGAACATAGAGATTTTAAATAAGCGAGGATATCCTACCAATATTAACAGTGGGAAAATTCAGCATTTATATCAATAACATCTTCAAAAAACTAACAAAAAAAGAATATGTTTATGAACATCTTTAGGGTCTCATCCAGTAGTCGATAGTAGCCCGTTTAAGTACACAATGGAGACCATCAAGCCACGTTCTATTAGCTCAGACAATTCAAAATATGTAAATTCAACGAAAAAAGAAAATTGTTGCACCTAAAATAACAAAATTAACGTAATTAATCGCTTATTAAATATAAATAGGTGATTACCATTTTAACTAAAAATGGTAAATGGACCAAGGAGAATTGTGTTCTGATCTGGATATGATCGGATAAAGTAAGAAAAGTATCTATTGGCATCGTAAAAATCCGCAGTCCCCCCTCCCCTAGTGATCTAAATCAATAAAATATAGAGCTAAAATAAAGATGAATAAATACCAGTGAGTGTCGCACAACGGAAAACATATGAAAAAGACAGAAGTAGACTTTATTTTAACAACCGAGTTATCGGTTATAAGCTATATCGTGGGATTTCCTACTAATAAGAAAAATAACTCTCTAAACCTCGGACCAGTAGAGATAGAGACAAAAGGCAAATTCCGCATTGTGCAAAACTAAAAGAGTAACTTTTCACGATTCGGGTCACTCGCAATCCGCATCGTAAAGTTGTTGAGCGCAGAACTGCGCTCAACAAATCAGCGTCACGCCAAAAATAAAACAAAAATGTCGAGATATAGGGTAAGATAGCTATAATTAAGGAAATGTCCGAAATTAATTTGATACTTCTTGATGACTAGTGTCTCTTGCTATGGAATAGATGAAGGGTCCCTTAGACGATCTATCTGATCTGGAATTTATAAGGACTCTTCAAATGCGAATTTTCTCTTTTTTTTTATGAAAACGACTGATCGGATGGATATCCTGCCATGCATTATTTTAAATGTCAAACTCGCAGCAGATTCTTCCTCTTTTTAAAGGTCATGTCGGAGGAGATGAAGCTGGGTCACATATTTCCACTAGGTGTAGCATTTATCTGTCTTCGTTTGAGTTGGGCGTATCCGTCTCGTCCGTTTTCGAATGCTCAATCTCCTATGGGATATTTTTTCAATGATTCCGTATTTAGACCCCTGATTCAAATATAGCAGGGAAACATTTTAACATGAAAAATATTTTTATTTGGATCAAATTATACACAAAAAAATGAACTTTCCTATATGTAAACACATATTTTATGATAATTCTGTGAAATAAATCATACAGAATAAATCGTATATAATATACCATATTATGTTATTTCCATTAAATACACTACGTTAAATAAATTACATCAAATAAATAGTATTTAATATATTTTATTAATTTAACTCGGAACTTTTGTTGTTTTTCATCTCTTTCAAATTTTATTACTAAGAAAATTTTTATTTCTAATGTATTCCTAAAGGTTAATTCAGAGCTCTGTGAGTTTATTTAAGGATACATTTTATATTCCTCTGAAAAGACGGTTATATTAATACGTGAATTCGTGTACCCTATCAATCATACTTGGTATACGTATAGTCGAATCGTCAGATATATGGTTTAGCTTGATGAGTGTTTCGTTACCGAGAACTATTGAAAATTAACTGCGCCAAGTGAGGTACTGACATATTAATCGAATTTTCTGATAGCCCTCCATTGTACTATTAACAAAGAACCTGTTAAAATAGCGTTCGTAGGTAATGTTTTATCTTAGTCGAAGTGTCATCTGCAGATGACATATGATTGAATTCGAACACAGCACGTTAATGCTTTAATTCAAGTTTTCTGAATTTTTAACGGCTTTCGGAAAATTTCAATCAAAATATTTTAAATAATTAACGTTTCACTCAATGCTAAATATATTTTTTCTCAAAAATTAGTTTGAATTTTATTTTTTTCGTGGTTTTTAGCTTTTGAATTGCGTATTTTTATGCAATCACAAATAACGTAATTGTGTCATACCACTCACTCTTTCTCAAGAATTTGGGGCTGAATTTAATCCCAATTCATAGGAATATAAATAATTTATTTTTACTTCTGTGGGTAATAAGATATTTGTTTTATTCATTCATTAACTGCAATCTTCTGGCAATTCATATTAAATTTTCCTTTTTTAGGATTTAAAAGTTTTATCATAATACGCAACGTGTCCACAGAAGATCGGAGTTGTCCAGTCCATTGTGTTAATAATATCCCAAACATTATGTACGAGTATCGTACTGCTACTGCACATGGATGATGTAATTGAATTGGTGTTCAAAAAATGTCGCTTAATTATAATTACTTCATAGACGTTTTAACAATATGATCAACTACTTGCTAGCATAAAAGTAAAAGAATTATAATCCCTCATATTGAATCCAAGTACAATGTAATTTATGTCTTTATCATAAATACGCTTGCGGAGACTTCATGTAACTCCAATACCGCCTTCTTTTCGGAGTACCCCTTGAAGATTTATCTTAGAGAAAGCTATTCATCATTAGTCGTAATCAAGTCAAGCGACTGCGTTGAAAATATTTCCCATATTTCTTGAAAATTTATCGCCGCAGGCGTCTTTTATCGATTGAAACTACAGGCGGTAAATTAGGTGAATGAATCAATATCTCACGCATATTCTTTTTTTCTTGTCCTTTATCCTCTTTTCTTTTCTTTTATTTTTTTTTTGGAGCTTTCCCTTGAATAAGGAAAGTTGAGCACCTACGCTGATTGGAAGCAGACGGGTATTTACTTTTATAGATCACAAATGTCCAATGGACGAAGCATTTGGAATGTTTTCCTGGAATCAGCTCCATCGCCCACGCTTGCACTCGGGGGTATTCGATCGGTCTTTTATGGCATTTCCCTTCGAAATATATAAACATAGAGGATTTACATTTCGTAAGGGTCAATTTAGCATTCACATTTATGCTGCATTATTTCAATGATAAAACAGAAATATTAGCCTCAAATTTTGAATGATCTATTCTTTATTCATGATATTTATAATTATCTTCCAGCCATATGTGACCTAAAATCCCCCTAATTTCTTTGAATTCCACATTTATAAACTACCAATGAACAACACATATTCCCAAATGTAAAATTTTCAATTGAAGACACTGAATGGATGATATTAGCATTCCATTCCGCTCTCATTATTATTATTATTATTAGGGTATATTTAGTTTTACTGAAAGCGCGAAAATGAAAAATATGATATTCTGTGACCTTTTATATCTAAGTGTACATGTGAGTGAATGTAAAAATAGGTAACTTACTGATCTTACAATCTGATAACTGGTCGAAAATATAAAATACCAATTCGCGCATATGAATGGGTGGATATTGTTAATGTAAAATCAGTCGATAAGAGATATCAAGCAATCAAATGCAAATATCAACTGCTCATGTATCAATCTAGTTAAAGAGCGAGACTAATATCTGTTTGCAAGTGACATTTTCGGGCAGCATATGGATCAATCTACAGCAAGCAGCAGATTGGCGGCATGTTTATTCCGTCCTTCCGCATCTAACATTTTTGAGACTATGACTGTCATTATGGAACTGCTATTATTTACCCTTTGCCAAAAATTTGCCTTTTATTTACGGGTCAGAAGCTTTGTGTGTGCTCGCGATAACACATTCGTTTCAATGTCACTCATCAAAAATTTCCGGACTACGAGTTCAACATGCTAAAAATATCTCTAAAACGGAATTTGATCGCAGCACCAATGAAATTGGTGAAAAGTCAACTCGCTTTGAAATATCAGGCATGTGTGGTTTGAAACAAAGAGTTAAAAGTTTGAACATTTTTGTGACCAAGTCCTGCATTGAGCAGGTTAAACAATGCAGTATCTCCAAAACTCGATTTAATGTTTCTCTTTTCGAATCATTCTTCAAAATCAGATCATAACTGCAAAATAAATAGTTTCCAAATTCCTCTCTTCGAAGATCGTTATGGAAAACATTTAAATGCTAGGATATATGTAAATTTCGTTTTATCTTTCACTAATCGTTGATTTCATGTGACATATAAAGAAATTTATGAATGCTGAGGGAAATAAACACGAATTACTTACTAATAATTAGCAAATATCCATTTGCTAATTATCTTTGTATAAAATACACGGATGTGGCCGAGATATTGTGAAAATAGGAATAAAGGAATTAAATTGGAACCTAAATAATAAAACAACCTCTTGGTGACGTCAATATGACAATGGCTGATGAGAATAACGCATATCAAACAGAAAATTTCAAACTTTTAAAATCTCAAAAATGCTTAATCCTTATTTAAATTTCGTGCTAAACTAGGTCGTGGAATAGCTTTCATATTCAAAAAGTATTTCTGTTAATGCTCAGATCATCAACCCGATCAAAAAGTCTGAGCTTTAACCATTATTTCTGAAATTTGTGTATGTTGTACGAAATGTCCACTTTTGCTACTCAAGCTTACCTTATAGTAGATATGCAATCCGTACTGTTGATCACACAAAATTCTAGGGTTTACATCTTCATTTTAAGATCCTTTAAAAACAACGAGAAAGACGTCCCCAAAATACACAAACGAATAAAAATTTGAGGTTCTAAAACTCGTGCCGAATGAGTCTAAAATTCGAAAAATTTCATTCCCGGCATCTGTGGAAGCTGTCCATTCCGGAGTTTTATACGGTATTTCTCGGAAGCTTACAATACTAAAAAGGTGTGATTTATTCAGGAAACACCGAGAATATTAAGGAAGCTAGAAAGTTATTGCGCGAGCCGGATAAATAGCCCGAATATGATTTTTTATGACGATGACGTTATGAGAATATGTAAGACATTAATTTTAACGCGTACGTCCATAAAACCGGATAGCTTTAGTGTTTCTAGCGGATTTCTGAAGGGGCGGTCCCCGTGCTTTGGGACGTGTGCGTGGGTAGCCGCTTCCTTAAGAGACCTTTCCGTCACGCGTCATAAAATTTTCATCATATTCCGCACGACTATCCTGAATTCTTTGAGGGAATGATAGCCGTAATAAATATGGAACGAGTCATGCTGTGGAATACGTAATGGCGACGGGTTAGAGCCGTAGGTGACGGAAGTGCCGTCAAAATCTAGGCTCCGAACTATGATTGGATTATAAACAAGTGATTAACTGCTAAGTGTGACGAGCGCTGGATTAATTGATCCCTCTAAAACGATGGAGTCACTTCGTTTGACGAAACGTAAAAAATTGATTTTAACGTTTTATTCCCCTAATTCGTAATTGATAACGAAATATTAGCGATACAATTTTTTCCTCCGGTCTCCGGATCCTCAATGTGCAACGATTGATGCTTGGGTGAAATCATCTTGACTTTCTTTTAAACCGATAATCAATATATCTTTTTAATCCTTAAAACGGTTTAACACACATTTTTCTCCATATTTAGTGCGGAATTTAGATTCTGGGGCCGATAGACTCTAGTTTTCTTTGGGATTTTTTATAATTATTCATCTGTTATTATAGTGGTATATAGTTATAATAACCTAAAATATTATTTATTTCGTATATAAAATATTATTCATAATTCATTCGCAGATAAAATATTTTACAAAAGGCCATATATTCATTTGCCTGATCTTCCCTCAAACGATTCCAATTGGTATTGCCAATTATTATTCATAATCTAATTTCTAACAAAAGTCGCAAAATATTTAACTGCACTTTGATTCTGGTGCTCATTAAGTACTGCAGTGTCATTCATTGCCTTTTGTGCGGAAATCCGGCACCGACTGTATTTGCAGCAAAGTAAAAGGAGAATTGGGGTGCCACAGATTGACAGTTTTAAAAAGTACATTGTGTAGATGAATAGGCAATAGAAAGAGATTAGCTATAAAATATATCTAGCAAAATAATAATCATTCAAAAGAAAATGGTAACCGTTAATTTTTACTCTCAGCCATGGCTGTCGACTGCAAACTAATGCATAATATAATAAAGTAATTAGTAATTATATTATTATATTACAGGAAATAATAGAAGAAAGGACTGAGAACAGCACAACCTCTAAGTTTGCACAGAAAATGTACGTAATGATAAATAGCATACTATGGTGAGAAAAGTCTCAAAGAAAGGGAGCCATAAGCTTTAGTTTTAAAGTTTACTCGTACTAAGGCCGCATATTAAGAATGTTCTACAGATATACCTAAAAAATATCATTCGCGTCTTAACTTCAACGTCGCCGTTCCCTTTTTTTGGTGTATATATATATTCAGATGACTTGTATTCTTATTCCACCGGCGAGCGCCGTGCAGTCTCCGTTGTTGTATGGCAGAGCATTTGTTGCGCAATGCCAAGGTGGGGATCTGAATGCTAATGATGTAAGATTGATATTCTTAGGGATAAATGCATCCATTAGGATGAGTTATGAACAAAATATGGAGAGGAAAAAGGGAAGTTTTTAACACTGCTGAGTTGTTTTAAGGGGAAAGTTGATATGTAATAGCGAGTTTACTTGGTACTCTATTATAATTTCAACGCGAAAAGTAGTCTGAACGCAAAGAGAGAAGATAAAGAGTGCATTCAACTTAAAGAGAGACATAAGTACGTGATTTTTAGATTCAAACTTGACTACCTCCTGGCCTATTGCCTGTTTGAAGTCGTTGAATACACATAAATGAATAACACTCCAGTCATCATCAGTTCAACTGTTTTCCAAATGTTCACGATATTTTTGTATACCACCCGAAAAGAGCGCATGCGTCAGTAGATGTATGTGAAATTTTCACAGTACCCCCTCCTATTTGTACATTAGGAGGGTGGGGGGAGGGGGGCAGCGAAATAATTGATTTGGTCTCGGAAATGCGAATATGTTTCAATAATTTCAGAAATACATTCTGAGATGCACATTCATCAGTTTATAATAGTTTCCAAAATTAAAAATTACTTATAAAATTTCATTTAAAGGCGGCATTCATTTTTTAATAAAAATGATTGCCTATAATATATTTCTATTGCCTATAAATATTTGCTATTGCCTATAATATTGATATATTGCTTTTTTTATATTTTCCTACAATATCCATAGTTCGTTTACAATAAATAGAACAATAACATTTTCCAGATCTGATTGTGAGTAGTAGGATGAAGAAGTTTCCCGGATTTTGAAAGTGTCGCCACACAGAGGTGGATTAAGCTATCAGAGGACCTAGGCAAAAAGATCGTATTGAGGTCCCCAATATGAATTGTGAGTTAAAATACGAATTTTTCCATAAAATGCAGAAATGCATAAATGCACAAATTTACATCCCATGGAAATCTCAGTCGTTTCATGACGGCAAGAATAAACAAACATATTTAGAATTACTATCCATAGTATATCTATAAATTACAATGAATTATGGATAGACTTTTTTATATTACATATTGACATAAGCAATGTAATATATTCTTAACTTATTATGTAGACTTACTCTGCAAATACTAAATTCTTTCTTGAATTGAAAAACCAGAACAATTTGTCATTGAGAGTTTATTAGGATGGTCTTATTGAGGTCCTTATGAGGACGAGGCCCTCAGCTAGCGCCTATTGCGTCTAAATATAAATCCACCCCTGCTCACGTCGATAACAGTCATCACATAAGTCTACGGTTCTATATAATAGTTGCTCTGTGAATACTCGAGAATGCATAAACGAAAGAAAAATGTATGATTTATCAACTTTTTGCAGAGGCAGTCTCTGAGGAATTTGATAAACCTTTCCGTTTCAACTAAATTCAGGGAAAATTCCATGCACGATGTACATGTTATATTGATATATTATGGGACAGTTAGTATATGTATGCTTTCTTTCAGTCAAATTATCCTCCGTTTGAATCTATTTTCAATCAGTTAAAATTCTATTGTGAACGAGGAAAAGAAGGAAGTCTAATTGCGTCACAATAACATTCGTACTGTTTTCTGTTTTCCAAGATTGCAATCTATTAACTCTTGAAAAACCTAGAGAAATAAAAGCGATACTTATTATATGTCGATAAACCTTGAAAGTGAAGCAATTCGTTAATCCTTACCGTAACTGTTCACTATGCGATGTTGGGGATTAGTATTCTAACGGTATCCATTCCGATGAACGTGAGTCACGGATCGTGCTCTGCAAACTCTAATTCCACCCTTTGTACAAAATTAACATGCTAGTCGAGTCAGCTTGATTGTTTGTTACTGCTGTTTGCAGATACGTCAGCAGTCACCGGTACGCCCGCAATCAATGGAAGTAACTGCAAACATCCGAGTACATCGCAGGATTTAACCCTCGACCAATCTAACGAGATTTACACATGTTACCTTAGGCAGGGTGTGGATCTGTTAGCTGTCAAGAATGTGACACAGAAATGGAGAACGTTTGACCCCTTTTTTGCTGCGAAATATTAGCAAGCAACTTCCCTGGATGAGATTTTCGAGGGGTCAAGTAATGGGGGAAAAATATAGGCGTCTTACTGAAAGATTTCAGGGAAAGAGTGACAGTAAGTTTCGCAGTAAGAGCCGACGTAAAAACTTTTAGGCATGATTAAATTGAACGAAAAGGAACTTCTCATGATGTTTAAACACAAATGTAGATGTACGAGGTATACTCGTATGTATACAGGCAACATTTAATCCAAAATTATAAGTTATCCTTACTTATTCGAGAAAGTCATCGAGCATTTATTTTTCTTCAATTAATGATAGCGAGTTGGCTGTCACATGCAAAGATTCCTAACAAAGAAAACGTGACAAAAAAGAATATCCGTAAAAATTTTAAAGGATTACATCAGAGAAAACTGAGGACAAGAATCAAATGGGCCTTTAAGGTACAAATATTTGAAAAGCGATTATGAGAATTTTACGCAGATTAACAGGAATCGTAGGCCAAAGCCAAAGAATCTTGGGCACGGAGCCTTCTACCTAACTATTTTATCCTCCGTTGCTATTATATTTCTCCGTATGTACATTCTTATATTTCATTTTTTGCATCCCAGTATTTGTTTTATTTTCGTTGAATATAACGCGTAAAGATTATTCTCGTTCGTTAGTCGTTCGAATTTTTCTCATTAATCAATAGGTATAATATAGTTCGAATCACGTCATATATTTTCTTTGGAGACCCAGTTTTATCATTTTCTGTGTTCCTATTTTTGAAGAGAAAGTAAGTAAGAGAATTTAACGTTAACTCTAAGGATGATATCTTGGAAGTTAAAGGCTTGTCTTATTAGGTTCTGTAATTAATTGTTATATTGAGTATCACTGAGTTTATTTCAAAAGTACCGTTAGTAGATGATGTCTTGAATATTAATAGTACAGAATGTTTTGTATTAAACAAGTTTTCTAAGTGACACAAAGGTAGGAGAAGAACGAATCATACTCGATTTAAAAAAATTATGTTGACAACGCTCTTGATTTGCAAAATACGTAGCCGAAAATTTCGGTTATGCCTTCAAAACCAAAGCATGCGATTTAATCAATAATAAAATAGGTAAATCGTTAGCATTGGAAAACTTGCTCTTTAGAGATGAGCTCGCAGCTGCGCTCCTATATTAGTGATTCCGGAGATGAACGAGGCCTCTGGAAACGGCTCACGCTATTGTTTCACGGAATGGCGCAAGGGGGACCCAAGGAACAAGGCAAAGTTTAAAGGTCAGACCGGTCTGTAATGGACCAAATCTGAGAACCCTTGAATTTTTAAGCCCTTGTTTTACTAACGCCTTCTCATTTTATATATCAGTGATGTTTTACGAATAAATTCTATTCAGAAAACTTCGCTACTTATCGAAACACTGGAGTATTTTCGGGTTTTGCATGTAAGCTTTGAGTGTCAGTTGAATAAAAAAAGTCAAGGACGTTTGGAGAGGAAACGCACTTGGTTCAGGTGAAGGCATTCGAATGGCTGATTTTAAATTCAACGAAAGCTCGCATGATGCGCATATCAATGCTTTTTAAGGCTTAGAGAATGTTTCCTTTGAAAACTGATGCAGCGACGAATAACATTAAAGTCTCGTTGCGTCGCAAGGTTTGGGACTTGCATCACGTTTCCTGATCGATGCCATCAATTCAATTTACCCCCAAAAATTTTCGTGTGCTTATGACCTCAAGTGCGGAACATTAGAAACGACGAATCCGTTAAAATCTTTTTCGAAAACTAGCATTAATTCCCTCTGAAATCCTCACGTGCCCGTCATAAATTAATTCCTCGGGCTGAAAAACGAAAATAAATCCGCCACTCTGACGGTGGTTGCATCCTCCCTCTTACACGCAAGTACACACCCACTGAATGATAGCGTAAGCGCGAAAATTTATATTCCGAGTCGAACTTCTCCCGCTCATTCCACGATTATCGGCAAGGAAATGCTCCATCGATCTCCTCCGCTTACAAAGCGAGTCAGGTGAGTAATCTCCAGTTCTTTCTCTCCGCTCGGGTAAAACCCTTAACGATCATTCAATCTCGCCTCACGTACGGCTCGGGGTCGTGGGATCGTAAGAAATGTGCCAAGGATGCTGCTCCTTACCTGCGAGGAAGCGGTTCGGTGACTCCCAGGAGAGCTAGGGGAGTGGCGGGTCCTACCACGAGGCCTCCGCCTAGAAGACCTCCGCCGACCTCGAACGGTCCTCCGCCCTGCACCCTGTAGTGGCCTCCGAATGCCGAGGATACCCCTGGAAGTAGAGGAGGACCTGCAGAGGAATGAAGGAGAGGGACTTATAATTATAGACTTAAACCATTCCCGTGGCTCGGCTTTTTCCGGTCGGAGATCGCACCTTGGGGGCATGGGTCCCTCCTTATGTTTTCACCCGTTCCTGAGCCGAGATCGGGTTATACCGTAAACCTAAGGGCCGTTTCTCCATGGCTCCATGGTTTCTCCATGGGAGAATTGGTGGTTAGGATCACCCTTTTTCTAGGTGTTGATGTTCGGATGGCGTTTCCACGACAGGATAGAGAAAAAGACTTACGACGAGTCGTTTGTTAGTAGATTAATGCGAAAGCCGTGAACGTTCGCTACATACCAAGAGGTTACATATGTATCCGCAATATGTTAGCTACTTAAATTCCCTCTCTCATTCTTGTACGGAATGAAAGCTTCATAATTAGTTCTTCTGTTCAATTACCTAAACCTCAAGTAGTATATATTTATCATAATCAATCGTCTTTACCCAACTGTTTACTAACGGGGGTGTTTCAGGAATGTTTCTTTTTTCTATGATCATTGGGTGTGCTTCATAATTTAATTTATTTTTTAAAATTCTTCAGAGTTAATAGATTCCAATAAATGCAATAAAAGAATCGCGTAAGCGAGATATATACTTCAACATGATAAAAATACGCATACATGATTTTTCCTCTTGCTTCAAAACGGATCACTATCACCAATCTCAAAGGTGGGGATCGATTCCACCCAGGGCTCTCCCAGAGCGCCGGATCTTCTGTATTTCCGAAGTTTTTTGTCGTTTGTACAAGATAGCTAAAGCCGTAGGATAAAGGTAGATGAACATCTTTATTACTGGAATTCATTGATCCAGATAATAGCTGGAACAAAGAAAAAAATAGTCTCAATTTCTATGGAATTAAATTTCACTGCCTATCTTCTCGTATTATCTGCTTCTCGTATTATCCGTTTTCTTGATTAGTACGAAAAAACATGGTAAACACATGGTGATGAAAATGGCGTATTTAAGGAATAACTATAATGCGCACGGTAAAACCTTTGTCGTGATGGTTTATGTAAGTAAAATATAAGAGGAATCATTCGATAAACTTTGAGGACGATAAATAGGATGAAAAATAGATCGGAAGTGAAGAAAAGAACAAAGAAATATGAGAAAAAAATATTTCGAAATTATGTACGTGTTCTTATTTCAAAATCAATATAATTAAACAGATTTTCTCTTACTTAATCATTTTGATAAAACTGCATCCTAAGTTTCATGCATCCATTCTAAAGTCGGAACATTTTTTATAAATGTAGCATGATTCAAAATGTCATAATTCTATTGGTTTTCAAAATACGTCGAAAATAATTTACTTCGGGGAGTAGAATGTTTTCGTAGAATACACTGTCATTCCCGTGGAATAAGAGGAAGATAAAACATTTTTTCCAGATCATAACGAAAATCAAGACGGAGAGTTTTCAAAGTAATTGAATTTCCTCGAATACATCGCAGTTAGGGAGTCTGCGGATGAAGTACTTTTTTCAAAGCATGGAGTAGCTACGTATGAGAAGGCAGAGATCAATCCGTCTCGACGAAAAAAATATATATAAATGGTTGTCTGAGGTTGAGGAGGGACTTGGTGGAAAAATCAGAGAATATAATTAAGTATGTTTGCCCTGTGGTTCCATGACCTTACAGTATTCCTCTCTTTTGCGTGTTTCGAATGGCTGTTTAATATACATTTTGACGACGGAATTGAATACTGAATGGAATTGTACGAAGGGTATTCAAAAAGTAAGTTAAACTTTTTTCCCAAAAGATTGTAATATTTCCCAAGAACAGTGTAGCTGCTGCAAAACATTGTTGAGACCCACGGCTTGTTATCGTGGCATTCTCACTCGCCACAGTTCTGCACCAGCTCCACTGTTCTTGAGAAAAATTACCATCTTTTGGGAGAAAAGTGTATTTGATTTAAATGGTATTTCGAATTTTAAACTTTGATTTAAATGGTATTTCGAACGATTTAAACGATTGAGCGATTGATTTCAAATTACATACCTACAGATTTCTGAGATTTAAGCATTTTACATCGAACAACGTTACATGTGGAAAGTTTTGGCAAAATATATGTGTGGGATATGAAAAAGAATATCAGAGAGTAACACAGCTGAATGAGTCTCATTTTCATGTAATAAATTGTATGTACTTAAAATTACTTACCGAATATTTTCTCCAAAATTACGTGACCAATTGTATTTAATTTTATAAACAAATTCTAAAATTTATGAATTAATATTACCCAAAAACTATGAAATATAGAAAATATTTGCCCTTATAGCCCTTTATTAGGAATCCTTAAAATACACCGCAGTGTAGAGATATTTCGTAAACTGTGATGCTTATGAGAATACGTAGTCTTATCTCCCTTCAAGCTTATAAATCTTTCCCTTTAGGAATACGTTATTGAAAAATGACAGCGAATGTATCCATTTGGAATAAAGTTCACATGTATCACGAAGCCTCTACCGTTAATTAGATTAAAAACATTCCGCGTATTCTGGTTTCATTCACTAAACGATAAGAGCAGGACGTAATTTTCGAAGAATCTTGTGTAATTTTCAATGGACAATTCCACCTTGTTGAGTATATTACATAACTTAGTTTTTACGACCCACTTCGAAAAAATGTAAAGTCTATCGTCCAACAGGAACTTATTATTTTATAAACCTTCATATTATAGCTTTTTGCCAAATATTTCATGCTTTTTACCAATGTATTCATCATCAGCCTGGGCACTTATTTATGCGCATTAAGNCTGAATAACATCCTGGAAATACCATAATGAAGGAAGGGCTTCAACATTCAATTCTCGTAATGTCCATATCTATGCGAACAGTAATCTCAAGATTCCTTCCTTCCTTCTGCAAAGGGGAGAATCAAACATCACTTCGCAAGAGAACGTTAGAGAAAGTATATTATAACAATTATCCAAATTATAATAAATCTCCAGATCATGGAGAAGGAGAATTTTCATTTGATTAATATCTCTAATCGAGTGAAGGAATATTTCATTCAAGCATTGAAAGTAGAGCGGAACGTCGAACGGGATTGATTTTCCCTGAACTAAAAAATGCTAAGTTACTTCCAAACAGAAAAGATTCTTCTTCTTGAATTTATACCACGACGCATTTCCTTCTTACCATTCTTGCGTGGGAGATTTTCTATAATATTTCCTCGATTTGGCTCTCTTCCGACGCGATCGTAACTTCCCCTCCCGTAACTTTCATTTCGCACAATGGTACATCACAGAACGCTTCTCATGCCTTTCTTCTCGCACACTTTTCTCTCCTCTCGACCCATTGCAATATATTCCAATCGCTCCAAACTCTACTCCAAACTCAGCTCATTACTTCCTCGTCAACGTTTTTACTCCGATCTCCTCCAAAGTTACGCCCACATCTCAGAAAAACCAATTTGGTTCGGGTCCACTCTTCCCATGGGAAAGTTTTCTCTTCGATTCGGAAAATCTCACGGAGGTAACCAACTGTCAGCAAACTCTTCCCCAGCGCGAACTAGATGGAACGAGAAAATAAAATATAGTAATCCTCTTTGTCGACGATCTCCGACGTACATCCCCAGCTCCTTCAAAATCAAATACCCTCCCTACTAGTGAGTCCGAAAGTTTTTACGATCACATTTACCGCGATTGAGTTGATTAATCCACTCCCGAGGCCATCTTGAATATTTAACCGATTTTTTTTTCTCCGACAGAGCTAAACGCACCCCCTGGGATTTCCACGCCCCGCGTTTTTGTTTCGATAAGTTTCAACTCGCGTGTCCATGCAAATTCCTCACGATCGAGTTTTCCAAACGGCAATAAATTGCTTCCGCTGCGTTCAATTAAAACCGTATGCGAAAAAAGGTGAATTTGGTGTGGGCAATCGATCGGAAAACATTCTATTATTCGGCGCCCAACGCGTGGACTTCCAGCGTTTGTTTTTGGTAAAACGTCCCATTTATTCTGCATCCGTGCGCATTTTTAATGGGTCTCGCAGATCGATGCGTATTTCCCCTCGGTTTTTATTTGCCGGCCATATCGACGCTGGTTTATTTTCGGCAGTTAAAGAGCGTTCCGAAAATAAATGGCGGGAGTTATAGTTCGGAAGAATAGTTCCTTTAAGCATGAAGAGTTAGTTAAACCAACAAGGAATCTCGATCTAAATGCTGTCAATCGTTGTGGGTGGCTGAAATACTCGGTTTACTAATCCTTATGTTTCGGTAATTTCATGTTTATAAAGATATGTAGGTATAAAATTATCGATATCCCTGTTTCCGCTATTTAGAATGATGTAATCGTGAATATCTGCACATTCATAAACTCTGACTGCAGTTTGATAGCCGTTTATTCATTTAAGTGACAATGGCAACAAATAACCTGTCTCTTTCCGACGCATTGGTGATTAAACCCATCCGTTGTCATTAGTAACGTTACAGATATTTCTCGATTCTCATTATTGATTAGAAAGAAGTAGCTATAGTTTTGATTTTCTCCATTTGATCGTTCACCAATTTCCATAGCCTTTTAGGAAAGTATGCACCAAAATAATTTCAAATATGTTGCGTAAATACAGCCCGTTGAATCAGGAATGTGTTTATTTTTCAATAATTTCTACTTTACAATGCTCAAAAAAATGTTAAACTCAACGCAAAATGTGCCTCTTGTTTATTTTGTTCCATTATGCACTAATTTCCATACATTTTCAGGAATTCTCTCCTCTGAATGATAAATGCAAGTTGCGTTCATGGATAGCAATTTTTCCTTTAGCACGTTAAAGCGATTGGCGATGAAAAGGGCAGTCTGCACACCGTCTGCATTAATATTTCACGGCCTGAATGTAATTCAAGAACTCAACATGAGCGTGAAATTGAAGCTGTTAAAAAAAAAAATTGAGCAGCATGTGCTAGGAATCAGAGGTGCTAGTTATTCAATGTGACTTCAGAGAGATGAGCTGCTATCCTTTCAGGATTGAAATGTCGAAGATTTCACTTTCGATCTTCGGAGACATTTTCTTTAATTCAGGCAAAGGAAGGGAAAGTTATCGCTGTAATGATAAGTAAAATTTTAAAACGACACTAATCTACACATTTACTTATCCAACTTTGGTCACAACGCAGAGATTTCATTCTGCACTCAACGCAATACGTGTTGAAACTCGTTGATTAAACTGATGCTCGACGATTAAATTCCTTTATTAGCAGATTTCACGCTATCCTAACTTGCAGACCTTTCATAATCCTTTTGCGCGTTTCGACTGCATGGCAGCTGCTGTAATAGGGAATTCGCGAAGCGGAAATTATTTTCTTTCTTTGCGAAGGGTCATCGAGAATGGTTGGCTGGCTCGCAGCATTCGAGATGCGCATATGGCGTGATAACTACTTTATTGGCTTAGGAGATTCCCTCCCATTATTTCCCCTAATCCTTTTCATTAATTGATGATTCAGTCATCAATGAGAATTTAGAATGAGAATGAGTACTTCAAGATCCCTGAAAAATGTTTAGAGTTGAAGATTCGAGAAAGTAATTTTCTAAACACAATCAAAGTTTGATAACCTTAACTTATGTATGAGCTTACATGTTGACAGGTATCATTGTTGATCCCGTAAACAAAAAATAACTGATAGATGTAATGTTATTCAGTGACATTGGGCAGCATTCTACGATTAAGTTTTTCTTAGGACGAAACGGAGTTAATGGAAAAAAGAAGATGAAACGCTTATGAAATTTTTGATTAAATGCTTGGGCAAAACACCAACTTATGCTCCTTCGGTAGTTTGAAATCGGCTCTACAGTAAATGAGAGTGTGTTTCGGCTATTCGGTTGTATGAAATCACAGTAACTGAGAGGTGTAATGAACAAAATTCGACATAACGAAGGGCTTAGATATGGAATAAATATATAATAATTTGGAGCAGAATACTGTATCATTATTATTAATTTTCACAGCAACAAATACTATTATTTTTTAAATAAGGATAGGTTAATTTTTTATTCACCTAATAATGATAAAGTTTAACCTATTTTAAATCTAACGCGAATGAGTTTTCCAGTTCAATTAAATCATTCAAGATTTCTTACATTGCCGTAGATTTTGCGTTAATGTTAACGAAAGCAATAGAAAGATACAGATTTGCTCTATTTCCAGTAATTTACCATTATAGAAGTAAAATTGCTGACGAACCCTCATTTGTTTCGAATTTCAATGGTATTTCAAGAGTAAACACTTATGCTGAAGAATATCTCACAGTATACATAAAAACCCGTAACTGTGAATTTGATTTTAAAGCGAAATCAATTAAAATAGCATTAATGGTAAATGTATCTCCCTGTTTAAGTTAGTATTAGTAGTAGTTATATGATTACTCGAACGGATTATGAATGTGCATTAAATAAATAACTCGGAAACAATTATTTTATGTTAAGAGAATTCCTCCCATCAGAAAGGTTTTATACACTGCGAGATAAATTTCCTATTTGGAACCATCCTTGTCCCTAGTTAATTTTATGCTTATAACTTATGCAAGAATCAATTTTCAAGATGCATTAAGAATGAAAATTCGATGGCAACAGGCGACAGTGTGGCCAAGAGAGTCTAATAAAGTGAGCTGCATCACAAAACATTGTACAGATAGGTAAATAGACCGCTCAGGCTAACATTAGATCTAGAAACTCCTTCTTGAAGGAGTAAACCATTTGAAGTATTGAGCCATTGTTGCCATTTGAGCTATTGAGCCATTGAGAAGTAAGCTATTCACTCCTTCTTGAAGGAGTTTCTAGGACCACCACAGGTTAAATAGGAACAATTCGGCTACGCTTAGAGGAAAATCAATAAAGAGCTGAATAACATCCTGGAAATACCATAATGAAGGAAGGGCTTCAACATTCAATTCTCGTAATGTCCATATCTATGCGAACAGTAATCTCAAGATTCCTTCCTTCCTTCTGCAAAGGGGAGAATCAAACATCACTTCGCAAGAGAACGTTAGAGAAAGGTGTTTCTTAGGTTATAGAATGATAAAAATATCGATAAAGAGAGCAACTAGTATATCAAATTTTCGTTTTCAATAATCTATGGAAGAAATAGAGAAACTTTGGCATAATATGCATATGTAATGGGTTGCACGTTTTTTTTCGGTTGATGGAGATAATTAGGTACTTAAGTAAATTGATTCCTAATATTCACAAACTGCCAAAAACAGTTATTCAATATGCTGGTAATCTCCCCATGCATTTACTGTATTGCAATTGAAAGGGAGTGAGAATGCATTGTTCATTTCAGCAATAGAAATTATTCATCACAGATTCAACTTTATACCAAAAGGATAAAATATTTCACCTAGCCCCTCGTAATTCAGTCGAAATGGAAAATTTTGCATAGAAATAATTACATTGAAACATAAAATGTACACACGAAATTTGCATTTTTTACATTTTTTCAACGGGTGCGTTTCACATTGAGTAGTCATATAATTTTTACGAAAGATCTGTTGTAGTAAAACTGAAGTTAACCACTTACAAGCGTTGAACCTTTTTCAATCAAGAAGTATCTTTTCTTCCGCATTTTCATGATTTTTAATCGAACAAGATCTTTCAGTTGTTAATTTCTTTCTTACATTATTTAACTCTTTAACCTTTAACCATCTCCCAATGTGCCCATCCTCTAAATTGACCATAGTTTTACTTAAGAAAATCCTTATATTGCGCTTTAGCATTTTCACTACATCCGATGGAACTCATATTAATTTCCTCTCACTTCATTCCATCCGTCCAATCTTTTATGTAATTCCCTTAAAAGGTTTATCCCCCTCCTAGGTAATACTTTCTTTCCCGCTCTTACTCATACTCTCACATATTGCGCCTTACACGTGGATGAAATGCGAGAGAAATCAGAAAATTAGATGCTAGGATTTGACGTCTCAAAAATCAATTTTTTTCCGTGAGCCTTATACGGCAGGAACTGATTAGTGAAATAGACTTATGTTGCATGCACATATCCTCGGTTTCCACAGAAACAAAAATTTTTATCCTGGAAGCAATTATTCATTACGTAAATTAATGAAATAAAAACCAGGCCACCGCTGAAAATAAGTTTATCGAAGCAGATGAGTTAGAGCCATTGAATACGTAATAAAATTGTGCAGAATATTTTTCCTCTTCTATTCAAGAATGTTATAACGGAGTATTTATTCCAAAAATAAAATAATTTGGACCAAAATATTCATCAGTAAAAGGTTTTTCAGGTGGCTTTATTGGTGGCTTTATTTTTTTACAACTTTGAAAATTCTGATAATTTGCTTTCGAAGAGTAGGTCGACACAAATTTAGGCCCTTGATAATGAAAAGTCGAGATTATCTCATTATCTCTCGAGGTAGAGATGCAGTGAGCGTTTGACAACGTTTCATGTGCAGATGGGAGGATAAAAGTGGAGATGAGAAAGACGTCCGTTATTCCGTCCGGAGTTTCACAGTGATTCACTTCAGCGGTTAATTTTACAGCGAACAGTCCAAAGCCAAATCAAATCAGGTTCGACGAGAAAATTAGGTTAACTAACCCGCTCAAGGGTACAAGCAGGTCCGATATCAAGGGATTCGGAACACCACCTTAATTAACTTGCGGGTGGTTTCCTTTCTGGTTTACGAATTACAGGGAGTTTTGAAAAAGTCCGCCGAATTCGAGGATCGAGAAGCGCCAAGATTTTTCAATCGCAGTCTTGCACTCATTGGATATGCTGTAAACTTATTCTTCATTTCACAGGGAACCTTCATAAGAAATATTTCAAGAGAGTGTTTACATATTTTGGTTTAAAATAGGTGAAGTTTTTAAGATGGATGTAAAGCGATTCATAATTGGACGACGTTGAGGCGGTTTGGGTAAGAGTCTAATTAGAATGGAACTCCGGGGAGTAACTTCATTTACATGCGCGAATGGCCGCTTCGTAATTCAGATAAGGGATAGAAATGGAACTGAAATCTCCGAACTTTTTTTTTCGAAATACTCCAAGGTATTGGATGCAAGGAAATTGAGCTGATTAGAGCAGACAGTCTGTCGGATTAGTGAGCAGTTAAAAGAGAGAAAGGTTGGATTTAGTTCATTGATTCGAAGTCGAACGCGAAAGAACGCGTCATATTGTATTAGAATTAGAAATACCACTCAAATTTTTCAAAAAGAGAATTGATTAAAAGAGACGAAAGAGCATAAGATACGGAAATGGCGTGTTACACCAGAGTTGGTCATGAGATGAATTAGAAGAGGATCTTTAGCATCGTTTGATAAGAGGAGAATTGATTTGAATTAATCTCCAATATAGTGAAGGGGATAAATGCTTACAAATTACTCTTATATTATAATGGTAGTTCCTACTACCGTGCTTTAGTGGGTGGAATAGTTTTAATTTGTCTTTTAGAATAGGATTAGGAAAAATGTATCTTTACTTTTGTGATAGATGTATTTACTTTTGTCTCAGTATTGTTCGTTTCTGTGATAATAATATATTTACCGAAGTACAAGTGATGATTAATAATTGCATTGAACCTGATCACTTCTGACAGAATGCTATGAAAAGTGATCTTCATAGGGAAATTACACTTCATTTACTCGGACCGTATCCATTTCTTTTTCTCGCATTCTGACTCAGTAAGGAGAATGAGACAAACTACATCACTCCTTATATTGCCTAGTGGCCTCATTCCCTCCCAAATGCTTTTGTAACTATTGATCGAAGGATAGTTAGCCTGTCGGTGATGAATTTACAGACACTATTGCAGCATGGTATTTAATTATTTTACCAGCAAAAGAGAGTCTCCAGATATTGTATGTTCTAGATCGGAAAAGTCATGGATGTTCACCATGTCCAGATATGGGATGAAAGTAATGTTTAAACCGTCTTTAAATTCTATCTGATTTGCATAATTTTACGAAACATTGCAAAAAACCTAACAAAAATATATTATACTTAATTTGAGAGACGTAGGATCTATAACGTCTGTTCTATTCTGCTCATTTTAAATAATAAAAAGAGTAATTTATTTCATAACGATTTCATTCATGAACATTTCACTCATCTTTCCCTTTGTTAACCTGAAGTGTTAAAATAAATTTTTGGTTGAATTACAATATAAAATTTACATTACATAAAAGCACATATCCTAAGGTCACGTTAATTTGAGTAGGAAAATAGTTAACTAATATTTTAACGAAAAATTATTAAAAACATTCTGATTCGTCAAAATCTTCGTAAAAACATAAACATCTCATATCAAGATATGAAAAATTTTACATTAATAAATGAATATTCCGTTATCAGTTTTAGTCGATAAACATATAAGAAATAATTTATTTTTAATTAAAAGCGATCAGGGCTGATCGTAACAACGAATGCAGGAATGTATTGTCTCCCAATGCTTTTAAAAACATTTCTCACTGTGTCTCTAAAAATCTATTATTTGAGTTGCTTAAAAGTTACCTTTATGAAATGGTTATGGCTCGTAATAATGCAGTGTTGCTGTTTGCTTTCACATTGTTATTGTCTCCATTTTTCTATTGCCGAAATATCACGAAATTTCTGCATGCTATTTGACTTTTGAAGACTTTCCGCAGATTTTTCGCATTCATATCGAATATGCTTATTGAGATTGTTGCAAAATTCTTTACAATTAATTTTGCAGCTTTCATTCATTCATATTTAATTTGGTGAAGTAAATTTATTCGAAAACGTAAATCAAAGAAGAAATTCACGTTGCCCATCATCACAAAACTCTCTTTGCTTCGAGAGGCAATACATCATTTTCCGTTATGACTAACCAGCTTCAGTTTCAAGGTTATATACGCGAGATATTTTTCATCTTGCCTCAGACACCAAATTGCTCCATACATTCGGTTTCTGGCGAAAATTATTTCATATGCATTTTTTCATGTAATCGATTCAATAAATTGCCTACTGTCAATTATAAGTAAGTAATGAAATGGCTACGAAGGATGTTGGCCTTATTAAACGTCTTAACTGTAAAGAATCTTTTTCATTTAATTTCTTTGCAGGAAATTGAAGAAATCGATGCAGATATTAAAAAATTATAATTTGCAGCATTATTGACGGTTATGAATGATACGTGAACTTCCTTCGATATTTAACTTGAAGCATTTTTTTTAATTCTATTGGCAGAACTTCTCAGAGGATAAAAAATCGTCTGGAAAATTCATCAAGTTATTGTTGCGGATAAATTTTTACCGACGTCATGTCAAGGTATGTGTTAGAATTACCAATTTCAAAAATTTATCGGCTTGTCAAAAATACATTGATAAGGAAGATAAGCTAAGCTAAGGGTGGATTTGTTCCAGAATCACCTTCTTTTGCCAAATGCATGTCTCCCCTTAGACTCTAATCTGTAATATACGAAAAAATACCGCCAAGAGCACCACACTTTTACTGTCATCAAAAACTTTGCAGAATTCAAATTTCCTTAGCCAATTCGGGTTCTTTTTGCACTCGTTTGCATCCGCGGGTATCCACAGCTTTCGTTAGCCCGGAAGACAACGAGAAAATACGCAAAGTTTGCTAATCAGTGTTTGCGCATAACACATCTACACGATGGAAGACAAACCGATGCCTTACCTAATTTCCAGCGACCATGATTAATGCCCCTTCAGGACAGGCCTTTGCATCGCTTCAGCCATCGAGGT
Organism: Ladona fulva; assembly: GCA_000376725.2. Lineage (NCBI taxonomy): Eukaryota > Metazoa > Arthropoda > Insecta > Odonata > Libellulidae > Ladona > Ladona fulva. Next base: position 350,940 of record KZ308420.1, on the reverse strand, counting down.
AGGAGCAAATGAAGCAACAAAAGAAACAAGCCCGCACGACAAAATGGATCCATTTCGAGTCGAGCAAGAAATGCCCCCAAAAACGTCCTTGAACCGAGTTCCCACCGGTACACGAGACAGGCTTACGCGAACCTACTTGGTCCATCCAAGGTCGATTCGATTCTTCACCAACCGACAAAAGAAGCGATCGGAGGAGTGCATGCCACGGCGAATCCGTGTGTGCTGCGACGCATAAGATGGCACGGGGAGGGCTTCATTGTGGATTCGGATCGAGGTCTTTCCGTATGAGCGACCATTGATGTATTGGCATCAAACGGCGGGTAACCGGAGTGGGCGGCTTTGGTCACGGAAAAGACAGTCTCTCCTCGGTCCTCGTCTCCGAAAGGAAGCGTATCCTAACCGGAGAATAAAACATCTCTGACGGACGGCGATTCGGAAAACGAAAAACGAAGACCTGTCTTAAATTTTTATTGGTTTAATCAATGCGGAGGATCAGACGAGGGCGATCGGTGGCCGTCGATAACGAAAGAATGCGTCGGTGGGAGAGAGTGTTGGCGGAATAAAGATGAGCCGTTCTACGTCAATAAGTCTAGTGCGTTCCTAATGTACGCGGATGGTACAGCCGATATTTTAGAAGATTAATAAACGAATAGAGATGAAATTTATCGGTAGACTGGGATATTGTGAAAGGCTGGGAATATCGAATCGCAGATGCTTTCAAATAATGGTGGTCTAATGAAATTTTCCCACGCTTGGGATCCAATCCCTCTTAATTCATTGGCATTCCATATCATTCCAAATTTTTACGGTCTATATCCGAGTGAAAGGATTGGGAGAACAGTGGAATCATTACGATATGAATTCCAGTTGGAAGCTTTTGTATGTTATAAAGCAGTATATACATATGTAATGTCGGCTCCTATGTTACGCGATGAGGGGAATGAGGATTTTTTTCTTGGCAGTAAGTGATCGAACTTCACAAACGTAATAATAGTAATCAATTAATCAGATAAGTTTCCAGTTGAATGACTGGCTCTGTCATATTGCGATTTATTATAAGAACGGATTCCAATTTCAGCCGGGAGAATTCCTCTCAAGATAATTACAATGTGCTCGTCGACGGATCACCTTTTGGAGTCTCTACCCGTTTTACATAACCGTCTCGGAGACAAAATATTAATTTCCTGCCGGCACTTAATATTCTAAACTTGCAAATATATTCTCCGAGAGGTTTCCCAATTTTTTGGGATACCTTCGCAAAATTTGGTTTCAAATGGTGTACGGTTTTCAGCTGATAACTCCAAATAGGTCAATAACAAATGAGTCTATCGCAGCAATACTAGTGTGGAAATTTTAGTAGATAATATATAAAAATGTGAAAATTATTTAAGAAATATCTGCTATGCTTGATAAATGTCATAAAAATAAATTTAAAATAATCAAATAAAGACGAATGAAGGTGGAATAACGAATTTTAGATTAAATGAAAAAGTTAGGGAATGATTTTTAGGAATTAAAAATTCTAAATTTATTTAAAATGCATCACTTCTCAAAACAATTTCCTAGCTTTATATATAAAGCCGATTTAACGTAAACTTCTTTTTCGACGAAGAATTTTTTAGGCAATTCTCATCTTTTAAGGCATTCCAGCCTACTTATAATCGGACTAATGAATAATTTTTGAAGCATTTCGAGAGATTTCCCCGAGTGTTCGGAAGAGAATCCTTCAAAGTTTCCGTCACGAAGTTTATCTCCATGATCAAATGGGATTTAATAAATCATCAGCCCCCAAGCGGTGAAATCTTTTCCAACTTTTCATATATTCTGTGCACCGCGCACTGGCCGTTGAGTTTCTGAGATTAAATAAGTTTTTAAGAACACGAGCGGGAAACTGCCGCGGCTGTCATTTGCATTCTGTCTGCGCGATTACGAAGCGATGGCGTTAGTATGGAACAATGGAAAGTTTGGGGCTGTCAGGCTTTGTTCCGGAATTGATGGCAAGTCGGTCTATGTGATTCTGATATATTGCAGGAGTCACCTTTGTCAGGTAAAGTAAAAATTGGCTTCCATGTCATCGATTTTCTTGGAAACATTATTTTATTTGTGGGATCCACGTATATTTCACAATAGTGTTGTTGAATTACAGCGAAATGAAATTTTCACTAGAAAATAAGCACAGTCCAAATTGGCGTCGTCGATGATTGATCAAAGTGAGGGAGAATTAAACATTTTATCTGGTAATATACATTTCATACGAAACTTCAAAGTCCACTTCTTCTTTAACCCTGTGAAATCTGATCATATAAATAACATAAATCCATTAAATATTGCTCTTTCTAATTAAGATGCCAAGCGTCGGCGTTCAACAGAAACTAGGACATCGGTTAAAAGCGTACACTGAAAATGCAAATCCTTGGAAACTGCAATAATGTTTTGAATTGGTATATTTTTTAATATTAATGGAATGACGCTAACGCGTAAAGGAGGAAATAGCGACACTTTGTACATCACATAATTAAGCTTATAGTTGTATGTACTACCAACTAATATTACTCAAAATTTTCTACATCAATCGTCCCTTTTTTAATATTAGGCGCAGAATACCTCAATCCCATTGAGTTACTAATATTTTTATGAATTTTAATGCGAAAGACAAGTTGAAATCTTTATTTTATTAAGGTTTACAATATTTTACATTATGAATGGAGCATACGTGGTTCTCATGAGGACAGCCAGAGGTTTTACCCATTTGATTTCTATTTTGGCCTTAATTTTCCTATCTTGAAGAGAGAACCTAACCTGTCATCAACAGAACGCGATTACATCTCGAACGATGCGAAAATACCGCTGTAACTAGAATCATTTACGTAAAAGTCATGTCACTTAAAAGTTATTACAACAGTAATTTGGCAGGAAGTGTGGTAAGCTGATTGTAAAAGAACGCTGCATCTTTTTAAGACGTAATGATAATTTTAGAGCAAAAAGGGAACAACAGGGAGCAATTTGAGGGATAATTCTACGGTTTTGTGAACCCTCGTTAGCGGATTTTCAAGCGGCAATCAGGAAAGATTGATGACACGTCACGGCCGCTATCGATTGCCGCTAAATGTTGTTTTAACCCTTGCAATGCTCTTTAGTGGAGCATGAACTACGGAGGGGATTATCGACGAAACCACTTAGTGAAATGCGAGCCATTAACCACCAACCAACGTCATTATCTCCCTCATCCTCGGTGTGTGTATTCCCAAATTTAAAGGATTAGATGGATGCATACTTAATAACTTTGTGTATTTTATGTTATGGAATTGAATTAAGAATCGGTTACAAAGGAATCTGATTACATTTTACGAGCTTTAGCGCAAGTTTCGGTGTACTGTAAATAAGCCACAATATGAACATCTGCTTTTTTGGAAGAGACAAGTAAAATGCTCGGTAAATACGAACACTGAATAAAGCCCCTCAATAAGCAAATGTTTATAATGCAATGGGAGGTAGCAAGTATAGCAGTAGTGTGATGGAAGTAGCATGTCTAACCAATCAAACAGTATTTAAGCCTCTGAACAAAGTTTCTATAAATTTAGACGAAGAAAATTATATAAAGTTAATATGTGACTTGGTGGAATGAATCAGACAAGTATTTCAGCACCTATGATTTGTGCCTTAATGCCTAAAGATATCAACTCGTTAACGAAAACGGTCGCGATTAGAAATTGCTGTGGAAAATATTAGGCGAGTTTTCCAACCATGGTAAGAATCTAGTGTAATTTAAATTAATTAACCCAAATTTTCATTCTTAATTAATGTCTTAAGATAACATTTCAATTTCACTACTTTTAATGATTCATCCGACCTCTTAAACTCTTTAAAAAAAGTATTTAGGTCCTTTGAATGTTTTCTGAAATAAAATTTAAGAAAATGAATCGAAGTCTTATTTCGTACTTCTCTTTGAGTATTTCTGTTTATTTTAAGAAAAGTGTTCATTTTCTTCTGACAAATTTGTTATGAAATGCAACGCAGTGCAATGAATCTGAAAAACATGTCTGCTTTTCGGTGTGAACGTGCAGTTTGCGGTTTAATAAATACATGAATACATCTTTCCCCAAATGATCGTCCTCTGTGGTGAAAAGCAACGGGCTGCCGAGTCATAACTCAGATTCAAAAAAATTGCTGTTCCACTGTGAATATCCAGTTCTCACGACCGAAATCAGATTCCAGTATCTTCCACTTCAAAGGGCGAAAACCATTCTTTTGAAGAATTCTGTGTGCAAGCGGGCGTGATTTTTTCTGTTTCGTCGGCATTTCGATGAAAAAAGGGGAGCTCCGGGGAATGCCTCTCTATTTCGCGACTGATAAAAAGACAACAGCCGGCAGTGGAAAAAATTTCCTACGCCTGAGCCCACTTTCCATCGATATTCGCGGAGACAAAAGGAAGAGAGAGGCCTCCCGATATACGGACAATTTCGGTACCGTCCGAACGCATATAAAAAACGCACAAAGGTAAAATATTCAGGAGCCCCTGAGGGTTAAAATACGTAGCATATCCTTCAGAATGAAGAAAAAACGGGAAATAAATGATAGTAGATGGCTTGCGCGGGAGAGGTTTAGGTCCTTTTCGAGGAGCCCGAAAACTCAAAATGATTTCGTAATGCAAAAGGGGTTAGAGTCATGGCTTGGCACAGAATCGCCTCGCCTCTACATTTTACATTTCCCAATGAGAAGATCTTTCTCTTATTTTCCCTCTATCTCTCGGAAAACCTTTCACCTTCGCTCTTCAAGCACTCTCTCTAACCTCTCCCACGCGATGCCCTCTACCTTTATAAACCGAAAAGCGCGGCAAATGAAACAAAGGAAGAATGATGAGCGGAATAAAAGATAGGGAAATGTACCAGGAAGATGGTTCCCCAGAAATTGGAATAACACCGGTAGAGAAAGGGCCTGTGAGGGATACGCAAAACGCTTCGGGACGAAAGTAACGAAGCAGTGTTTAGAAAATGTGAATTCGTTCTCGACACAGGATGGAATTGTTTTTCCCGTGTTTTATACCACTGATGTTGCAATGAAAATATTCGCAATCTTCAATGATCATAGTTATTGTTATTAGGAAGGATCAATAATCCTTATTTTCATGTTCATTCCGAGAAATGAATATCCGTACCCCTCTAATTCTACGTCACAGTAGTTTCCTAATCCTATGATCACCATAGTAGGTTATCCAGAGCATGTGCTGCGAAACTGGGCCACCTGCTACGCTGGGACCAATTAATTACTGGTCATGACTGGTATATTGTTCCTCAATGTTTATAAGTTATAAGCATAAAACTCGCAACAGGTCTCTCGTAAGAAGGAATACGAATAAATATTTTTCCATGAATTTATTTAGGCTATAATTCCCCTTTTGAATTCCTACTGAGAAAGTAGTCACAATAACGCCGACGTAATATATATAGAAACAATTTCAGCGATAAAAAAACCCGCAGTAAATATTAAAAGTGATTAATGAAATAACCCAACCTAAACGGAACATTTTGGCTCCTTGAAAAGCATTTTTAGGACACCGGTAGGGTAGATTTAAATCCTGTACAAATCCCGGAAATTCGGAAAATCTGGAAACCCTCTGCTGATACTTCAGGACATTTTACTATTATCTAGTAATGAAGTACTGGAAGATCAAACGCTTATTCGATGTAACATTACAAACAATTAGAACCCCTAAAAATCTTTTGGCACTCAAAGAGCTCCCTAGTGGACCAAGGGCGCCTGCCTCATTTCCTGCAGCGATCGACTTGGAAACTAATCGTTCGACTACGATCGACCTATCAAAAATGATGAAAAGTTTCCATGTCTTCTAGCCTCATCTAGTATTATTGTCAAACCTACACAAGTCGATCGTCAAAATAATTATAAGATATATTTAAACGTTAATATTTGAAGTAATTTACGTATTTATATGTATTTAATGGCTTAAGATAGGAAACAGTGCAGGTGGTAGTCGTTCTTGAGGGTAACCCCCCCGAAACCCTTTGGAGGCCGTACGTCACACAGTTCTATTACAAAATCTAAACATTCATTTTACAATTTCAATAGTTTACGTGGTAAGTCAAGTCATTTACAAATAATTTCAAGCCATTTACCTCATTGCACGTAATAATTCCGTAATGAGTTAAACTTCACTGTTATAATGTACTTCGTTTAGAAATTAAAGTATCAAATCATAAAAGTTTACAAAATTCTCTTAATTCTATTTATAAAGACAGTCACAACAAAGGTTCGGGAACTTCTTTAGGTAAATTATTTCATTCTGTTATTCTCCGATTCAGAAATGAACGTTTGCAAATATCTGTTCTCTGTTTAAACGAGGAAACCTACATTTATGTTCGTTTTACCTGAGGTAAATAATATAAACTATCCGGAAGTTAAGAATCTTATCGGTCTCGATCGCGATTGACCTTTGTCCACCCCTGCTGTGAATCCTCGGATCAATCGGACTGCTCATCAAATCAGACTATGCACAGCCACCATCACAGGCCCCTCCTGATTACTACAGGCACTATCTGATGACAGTGATCATTGATATTAGAACCGATAAAAACATGCACCGCGCCGAGAAAAACATGAAAAATTAAATTACGATATTCCGTCGGCTTGTTTACCATGTCTCAGGGAATATCAAATATTTGGTCGCACGAGGAACTGGAAACAGAGAGAGAACAAAGAAAAGCGTAATTTCAGAAGTCCATCTCATGCTTACGGCGATAAAAAAACTCGTCGAGGATGACGCGAAGAAATAATGGTAAATTAAAAATTGAGGAGTCGCTTCGGTCACGGGAAGCGCTTCTATCCTAAAAGGTGGCTTCTTTCTTTCTCTTTTTCTCTCTGAGTACACTTTCTTACTCCGCACGGAGAAAAATAAAGGAGGAAACTCGGCAAAAACTAATAAGAGGAAAAAGTGAGGTTCATTCGGTTTGAGTGTCGAAACCTGCTTCAGCTAGCGAGAGTAGTGAACTCAGGGAAACGGCACGTAGGAAACTTGGGCGACTCTCGAGGAATGCAAAAATAAAACAGACGACAATCGCAGAATAACGCGCGCGCGGGAAAAATAAGAAAAGTCGGAGGAGACGCTGACGAAAAGAAATTTTTTCCTGCTTCATGATGTCTTTGCTCCTCCTATTGTCTCACTCCCGAGCGGGTGGACACGTAAGGATTCGCAAAGAGCGGAACCGGCGTCGTGTTTTATTCTCCCCGGCAGACGAGGGCCAGACGTGCAATATGGATACATCTCTATAAAAGTACCAGGAGTAACGCGGATTAAAACTGCCCCCTCACTCTGTTTACTGCCCTCTGCACTCACTCTCGTTATTTCCTCGAGCCTCCAAACATGCCCTCCGCACGAGTCGCGAACTCGCGTAAAAGAAAGCAGATGATCCCGGTCGCGAGGCGACATGGCAAATTTTCTCGCCTAGCAGAGACGCCAGCGGCGGTTTTCGGACTTAACGTTGGAGCTAGGAATGGAGCTCGGTTTTACGGCAACCTGTTAGAAACAACTCCTTCTTTATTTCCTAAGGCGATGTTAAAGATTAAACTTTTTGATGTGTACGCTTTCCGCGGGAGTTGTCAATTGTGATTTGACCCCGTGAGTGATTCTACCTTGCATAGCAGGTAGGTAGAGGTGCCGTAGCCTCCGAAATCTACCTCTCCTACGATTCGGATGAACTGATGAAAATTTCAGGACGCGAGAATTTCAACATCTGGGAAGCATAGTACACTATGCTTACACTGTACTTAATCATTTACCTTAATTGGTTCTTCGGGAGCTTTTTAAGGCTCAAAAATTAGCGGGAAAGCTGTTTTTCGCAGTGTAGCTATTATCTCAGGGAAGGAAATGTTCTGCCAAATCTCAACATACTATTATTATCTATCATACATAAAGAAGGTCACAATTTGCAAAATAAATAGCAGTAATAGTATTTATTATTATTATCTGAATGACGACAGCATTTTGGGAACCTTGCAAGCGTTACTGCGAGCGCAGATGACATCGACTTCTAATCATGTTGAGCTCTTCCAACCATACTTAGATGGAAGAAATATTTTTCATTAATTTACTTGAGGATAGAGAGACTTTGTCTTCCAATTACTTTTGTCTCTCATTCATGTCTGTGATAATAAGCTACTGAGACATGATTAATACGGACAAATGCATTCATCCTGGTCACTGATCTTGATCTTGCTGCTCTTACATGGACATTTCCCACTTGAAACGTTCTGGCCGGGTGAGGGAAGCAAGGGAAAACTACTTTACTCCTCGAAACTCCCTTTTAGCTTAACTCACTCTCCAAAGTTGGAAGACTTGAGGTTAAAACTGACACTCTGTCTGATTACTGTACAGATATTGTATAGACATTGCTACGATAGAAAATCAGACGTTACGCAAATGCTCTCAGGCGCAGGCTGGGAATCCTTGAACGAAAGGAGATCAGAAGCTAGGCGGCGATTGCTTGCTAAAGTCAGAGAAAGTACATTTGCGGAAGACGTAAATGGTACTATGCGACCCCCTTCTGCTACTTCGACCGATTCGACAATGAGCGTAAAATAAGAGAAATATATGCGAGGACGAATAGCTGTAGGGACTCATTCTTTCTGCAAACGATACGCGATGACATTAAACTAAAGAGGTAACTCGAACGCTTGGTGTTTACACCCACTGCGACACGCCGAAAGGCGGCTTGTGGGGTATTTATGTAGCTTTAGAAATTCATGTTGAAGAATTTTTATTTTCAGCACATCCCAAGGAAGAATGGAGTTGAAAAAAGTCTGACGGGACAGGGAATCGAACCCGGAGGAATCCATCACTTTGCGTGGCCGGTGCTTCAATGAAGCCGTGACTGGGAACGATGCCACTATGTGGACGAAATCGCAATGTCCTTGTCCACAAAGTTTCCCGAATGGCTTGGAGAAAATGTTCTGCCGGGATAGCTCAACGGACAGAGCACCCTACCGGCAATTGGGAGACCCGGGTTCGATTTTCGGTCCCGTCAGACTTTTTTCAAGTCCATTCTTCCTTGGGATTTTTCCTGGGTGCGCACCATCTTGCGCAAAGTCACCCTTACCCGTTTTCCTGTGTTTTAGCACATCCTCAAATATTTTATGGTGAAGATTTAACAGAGAATAGCAAACACCTAATAGTTACTCATAATTGACATTGTTTGCCACTAGTTTCATTCAGCTTCAATTGTATGATAATAATAGTCAGGAAAGATTACTTTACTGTAATTGCCACACATGAAAATACACTCATATTGATTATAAATGAGTATTGTATTTATAATGCACGATCATTTTGATAGCTAAAGTTGGCGGATCAAAGTTATCCATTAACCTCTTTTTGAAACTACTAGTACTACCAGTAAAACTAAATTAATTTTCTTACCATAAAACTTCGCAAAGAGTAGCCTTGTTTCATAAAATTTATCAGAATGAACTCCAATGGATGAGGGGGGTTTATATAAGTAAAAAAACGTGAGTTAACTTTGAGATTAAAATATATGCTTTGAAAAATCTAGAAATTTATACTATGCAAAATATTGCAGTATTATCTGAGTTCAATTCGTAGTAATCCTAATTTACAGTACGCACTGTCGTGGAACTTTTACGTTGTACGAATATGAGTTCGTGACTTGAATACGAAATTTCTTAATTTATCCGAAAAAATAAATTCATTTTTGAATTAATTCGAATAAATTCTTCAGCTTTATTATAGTACCTTCAAACTCCCTCATTAATGTTGCAGCTCTACCGAATTCATTGTATCCATGTTGAAAATATTGAGGCTATGAAAGGATCTTTCGCATTGTTCTCCTTAAAAAACGACCTTGCCACATAATGCTACCTCGCATCGACACAAATTTATTTTACAGAATATGCATGAGAAAATTTACAGAATTTTTTAAATAGAACGAAATTCCGTATTCATTGAAAAAGTAGGTTCCATGCGCAAAAGTTGGTGCCAGATATTAATTTTGAAAAAATCCGGTAGAAATGAGTGAGAAAATGTTTTGCATCCTTCGCACAAAAATCGAAGCATTACACGCCGTGCATGATGCTCCTAATGAAGACATCAAAAGTAGATTAGACGGATTCGAAGTTATCCTGCGGAAGATGAGGCATTCAGTTGATGAAATACGAGGAAAGGGCGGGCAGAAGAAGTTCAAGATTTGAAAGTGGCGTGGAAAGGAGAAGACAATAGAAGGATTAAGCCCAGCAGAAGAAAAAAAACTAATTCATTTCGAGTGGAAAGGCTGAAAGAGAATGAGAATTAGATCTCCAAGTTGATTAATAACTGAGAAAACTCCTAAGACTTACTTAGACCTACGGTTAAACTCATTACTGAAATAGATCAAGGATTTCCTGATTCAAAAGTGCGTGTGATAAGAATTAATTGAAACACTTTAATGAGAATGCTCACGAAAATGGGATATCTCAAAGTCATCTACAAACAAGTCGTCCTTCTTAATTAGGTTTTATTGAGATATTTTTGATTAATTTCATTGTAATAACTAAAACATTACATATATTATGAAATGAAAGGTATAACTAATTAGAGCGAAATTCTTGTAAAACTTAAGTTGCTTAAATAAATAAATAATAACCATCCTAATATTTTTAGTGCTTCCTCCCCTGAGATTATCTGGGGCCATACCAATAAACGAATCCGGGACTGCTCTCACTAAAGGCGAACGTGCAACCCACTTGGCTATCCGGGAGCCCAACAATGTTCATCCTCATAAGTGGAACTAGGGCGGATAAAGAAACTTGTTAAGGGGGAAGAGGGAGGCGAACATGCCATGAGGGAGGTTGAAGGCTCTTATGAATTCATCTCCAATTAACTTTATAATGCAATTTTGATGTGTTATCTGCAGAATGCGTTATGCAATTAAAGAAGCACTTCATAATCATATTTTAATTCAAACTCCTCGTCACATCCTAGTAAATTCCTAGTACTAAAAAGTCATCAAGAGGTAGGGGGGTAGTGCGGTCGCCTCCTCGGCCTTTCCTAGAATCCGAGAATAAAGTGGAATCAGCACGCATATTACGTACTTAAAACCATTTCATCAAATTCCATAAAACACATTAAAAATTGCGAATTAATTTACATTGGAAATTACGAATCTTTCCGATGGTCTTTCAACAAAATTCCTAAATTTCCATGATTTCGTAGCAAGATATATCAAACGGAAAATAGCCACTTTTCAGTTTTCTCCGAAATTGGGGATACGAAGACGAAAATAGGCTATTTTTCAAATGTTCTGCGGCTAACAACTGTTCCAGGAAATTAAATTTCAAAATTGCGATCTCGGATACGTGTGATAGAGGTAAGATAACAGAATTTCGGAAAAGTGAAAAGGTGGATTAAATAACTCCAAATTAGTCAACGAAAGGTTTCCGCTACAGATAGAATGCGATCGATCGAGAAGGAATCGTAATTTCATTTTTCGACCGCTACGGCATCAAAAAAGACATGCGAATCCACTCTCAGGAAAAGGCAGGTATGCATCGTGGCAAAAAATCTTACGACATAACATTTCGAAAGGTACTATCGACATCTCAAACAAGATATATCAATCCCATTTGTTCCTTCTTTCGTTCCGTGGTTTCTCACAGGAATATCGAATGTTACGAGAACGTAGCGCAGTAAGATAAAGGTCGCTTTTCGAAAGAGGTCACACCACCGCAGTGAATAAAAAATCACCCGATTCTCCAATAAAGAGCAATATTTACTCCCAAGACCTGAAACCGCGATCTATAGCTACTCACCTTCGTGTCTTTATGTCGCCATTTTAAGGCGGGATCGTGTGTATTAGCTTTGTGGTTTCCCTATCCGATTGACGTCATGAGTCATTACTGTCATTACTGTAATCCTTGCGAAATTCCTGCGTAGCAGTTGTGTTATATCATGCTCCAATACGCTCACCGCAGGGATATCACCGTTCCGAGAAGCGCACGGATCCGTATAGAAGAGGTACGCTATATTTGGAAAATAATTATTCGGGATTTTTCCGATTTTCCATGCTTGTGTAAAGATGAATGTCGGGACATCCTGCACGGTTTGGGATCATCCTCATTAGTAAGAATTGATATCCCTCAACTAGAATAAAACGAAAGACCTTACTATCCCCTTACTACAAGCGGTGAACTACCCGATTACTGCAATAGTAAAACACTTTTCATGTGTCGCAATGCGGTGAAAACTATAATACCAGGTGTTGTGTTCAGGAAACGCGCCAGGAATTTTTCCAATAAAAAAAGGAACGGAGCATCCAATTCGTACAACCACTGCAACGTCATCCCTAAAACTCAGATGAGATATGAGATTCACGCTTTTCAATATTTTTTATCGACTTATCGCCCACATTAATATCGGTGAGACCCTTCAAATCACGCCGGTTGTTAATCGATTTTCTCCCTCTGAAATGAAACATTCTTTTAATTTTGATGTAACCATTATGAAAAAATACGAACTACTTTCATTTTCTTGTAGAACCAGAGATATACAGAGAAGTTTAAAACTTGACAAAAAATATAGATTATGATTTTACTCAATACACACGCAGATATACGTATATATACGTATACCTGTATTATATATATGATAATCCTATAATTTTGTCGTGTTGGCTTAAATAAATATACCGAAATTACAGACCTGAAAAGAATACCTTTATTTATTGTTTTGTTTTCGTAAATTGCTCAATTTGCGGGCAGATTTCATAAGAAATTTTTTTTTATTATATGGAAAATAGCTTTACATTTTGTAAGTAGCGAAGGCAAGTGAGCAGATTAACTGTATTTTTTAATGAAAACAGAGCATTCGTTTTCTAATGTGTGCGTATTTCCGAGGACACTACGATGGCCGTAAATTTAGATCCGTGGAATCTCAGCATAAAATCTCTTAGTTTCTGTTTGGGAATTTGCATAGGTGCACGCCTTTCGTGCAAAGTCACCTCTAGCTCTTCTCCTTGTTTATATCTATGTTTACTTGGCCTAGCGTTTTAGAGGGATGACATCGCTAACTTTGGTGGATTACGCTTGCTTAATCTGCATGTCCTTTATTTCGAGAGCTGTGATTGAGCGAAACGTTCAGGTATTTATCTTTGCCCCGTTCTCCACTAACTTACTTACATTTGATGAGATTCCATGATAAAGGAGTTTTGAGATCAATACCACTTTTGATGCCGTAGGAAGATTAAGTTCGATGACTGAATGGCCATCTATAAAAAGCGTTGGAAATACGAAATTTGTATATTTATAGCTCTTAACAAATTTACGCATCAGCTTTACTTTTTGCAAATCAGATATTTGTATTCGATTCATTCGTTCCCTTGACAGATTGACGTACATCTTTGGCGAGCATCGTCACATCACGACTCGAATAACACGCGATCTGCCATGTTATGGCGTAGGAAGAGGAGCCAAGAGATTGGAAGGGGCGCACTTGAACCAAGCTGATCTTTTGGAGCGAAGGTAAACGAAAAGGTACCCAGTTTTTTACTCCCCGAGTCACGCCAGTTTTTAATCACACTTCGCGCGTTTCCATTAAGCTCAAAGGACGCGTCGCAAACGTATTACATCATCCTTGAATGGATTTGTGAGAGTCATACCTCCGATTCAAGTCTGGAGGCGAGAGAGCATCGCATTTCCCTCAGGTTTTCTCATTTCCCTCGCTTTGTCTATACATTGTGTCCGGAGGGAAAAAACTCCCACCAAAACTCAACCTGCCGAAGAAAATGGACCACTCCGGGATGAAAGAGTTCCTGGGGAGAGGATGAGAGACTTCTCCGGTAAAAAACACGTGGTATTACGAGACCTGAAAATTCCTGAGGAACGTCTCCATCTCACCTCCCATCCGTCCCTTTCACCATCTTTGTTTTGAGCAATTTTCGCTTACGGAATCGACGCTTTTTTCCCATTTTTTCTCTTCCCCGAGGAAAAGCAAAACCATTTCGGCGCGAGTGGAAAAATTCGGCCATTTGCTTCGATTAAACGAGAATACGTTGCCTCTCCGGAAAATAAGCATTATAGAAGAATTAATTTTTTCTTTCATCCTCTCTCGTGGAAAGGGCCGATTGTTTTCCTTTCTAACGATGTAATGGTGGTTCTTTCTGACGCTCGTTTCCACAGTTTTCGAAACTGCGGCGTTTATATAACCGCCTTAAAAGTGGTTCGGTTAAGGGACATTATAATAGGTTGCAAGCAACCAATTTTACGGCAAAATCTAATATGCTGAATCCGTTAGGTCTGCAGAGCGATTTTCCCCACTATCACATCTAGCAGCTTAAGGAGGGCAATTTTTCCTGTCTAGCGAGGCAGTGTGGACTGTTATTGGAGTTTTTCTCTGTAAGGGTGCCAAGAGCTGTCTGGTTGCCTATTCCTAGTTTCTAGACGGAAACCTTTCATTTAATTTGAAAAATCTGAATATTGAAGATGATATATGAATTGTGGATGAGTTTTTAATGTTCGAGGAAAAGGATTTCTCAAAAGACGAAGGCGACGTTAAATAGATTGACTTCAAATTTTACCTCATATTAAAGCGATTCATTATATAATCTAACCTATATGAATGCTTTCAATCTAAATTTATTTATTGTAAATAATGGTAATTGTATATATTATTAATGATATTTTGCGTACATTTTTCTTCAAAATAGATGATAGTTCTGCATTTTCACCCCCTTAAAGGAGCCTTGGTTCCCTATTTATTGCATATCGTACTTCACGCCATGATAAATTTTAATCAAAATCTCGTTTCCACATCTTCCACTAAATTGCAAAGTAAATAGCATTTCAAATAGAATGCTGGGATCTATGAAATTCTCACAAACTGCGTGAAAAAATGTTCTAGCTTAATGGATAGATCAACCAACCAGCAATTGGAAGACCCGAGTTCGAGTCCTCGTCCCGTCAGACTTTTTTTCATGTCCGTTTCTCCTTGAGAGTTTTCCTAGGTGCACTCCTTATAGTGCCAAGTCACCTAAGCCCTTTTCCTCGTCAGCAAAAATTATATCTACATATATCACTTTCTCCCGCGGATATGGATATCACTTCGTATATGAAAAGTATAAACCAACAAAAATGTCGTGAATAATTCTAATATGCATACACAAGAACATTTTTCAATTGATTTCCGTTCCTCCACTGGGCAAAAATCCTTATAGCCTTCATCGTCTCAATTACATATATTTTCCCTACCGTCAAACAATGAAAAGCGTAAGAATTTCTCACCAAATCAAAAAAGACACAAGCCGCCCAATTTTTGTCTCGGGATGAAACACGCGATGGAAAATTCATAAAATTAGCTTAAAGGACTCCGTTAACTGAAATATAATCGCGATTCACCAAATCAAAAGAGTTGGCGGCACAAAATCCCTTTAATTCTATCCGCGGTAGCGAAATCTGGATTTCTCTCTAATGACCCTTGATTCCATTAAACGCTGAGATATAGAGAAGATTAATCTCATCCACCGTCATCGTCGTCCATAATTGAGGTACATAACCGAAACCCATAGCTCAAACTCGAGAGCGTTTTCCACAAGTAGGTTTTTAGCGCGTGATAAAGAGGGAAATTAGCCCGCTCAAAATTTCTTTTCGATTACATTAAGCGCGAGAGAGAGAGAGAGTTAGAGGAAGGGAGGGAGATGGCGCGTAATTGTATGTGAAAACATTATAGGAACTCCAGCGTTAAATTAGCGCGGGAAACCAATTCCCTTAATGGAATTGCGGGAACATGCTGAAACATCAGATCGCTCTCCGATTGTGGGTACTTCAAAACGTGTTCAGGAAGAGTTTCTCAATAATTC
Organism: Ladona fulva; assembly: GCA_000376725.2. Taxonomy (NCBI): domain Eukaryota; kingdom Metazoa; phylum Arthropoda; class Insecta; order Odonata; family Libellulidae; genus Ladona; species Ladona fulva. The sequence continues at coordinate 335,089 of KZ308420.1, read as the reverse complement.
TGAGGATCCGCGTGGCTGATTTCAAACCCATTCGGAGCCATTTAACGTTTTTCCAATCTTTAAAATTTTACCCTAAGCATTTTGCTGTGACAGATGACTCGTACGAGAAAGAATCGCCGTTTAGTATGCGGGATATCCCATGCTATCCTATCTCTATGTTTCTTCGCTTCCATGATACTATAAATGCAGATTGGCGAGAAGCGGCAAGAAAAGGTTCAGATTGATATTCGGGAGGGATTACGCATGGGAGAGAACTGGCTGTCAAGGGCGTGGAGGGAGAAATAGCTCTTAAAATTTGATAGATATAACTTAGATAAGAAGTAGGCCATTTGCAATCTTCATAGAAAAGTTCAAAATGGTTTAGAGGCAACATTCTATCAGTACTATAATGAATCATATACTATAATCAAGCATATAAGTAACAAAATAAATCAAAAATAGCCTAGAAAGAATCTTAAATACGCGAAGTAATTTCGTAAATATTTTTCTCTTTATATTTTCTGCAAATGCTTGAAAGGATTTATCGAAACGGTTTTATTATTATTCGTAGCAATTTACATTGTAAAATTCCTTAAGGGAAATTCGTAAAGAGGAATCTCAGTAAGAATCAACATTCTCGAGTACCTACGTAATAAGAGGATACAATTCAGTAAATAATAGCTTTAATTCAATCTTTTTCAATCTAATATAATCTTTTCAATAAAAAACATTAAATAATTTACCTATGTGTGTACGTATAAGAAAGACTTGGCACTGTTATGAAGGTTTATATTGAGTTAGAAGTACTTCATTCAGAAAACAATCAAAATTCAAGTAAACCGTCCGTTCATTTTCGTCTAGTGAGGTGAAACAAATAGGAGCCAGCTCACTGCTTATCATCAAAACTGGAAAATTAATTAATTTATTACCTGCTAAATAATGCAAGAAGCGATTTATAAAATTAATTTTTATCTCTATAAATTCGTTAATGCCCTAGCCATAGTAATCATTAGTAATTGTAAATCGGTGATGAATTTTGTCTCCTATGCTTGTTATAGAACTACGTACTCAAACAAATCTCGAGGGAAATTATCATGACAGTATTTTAATCGAGTTTCCTCGAATTGGGAGTATCCAAGCTCCGAGTCTATTCATTGAACTCGTACATTTGAGGAAGTCCTTGATGGTAGTAAGAGATCCCATCAGTTGAAAATCATCCTCTGCAAACAATTATCTTCTCCGGCAAGACTTCGTCACAGATGCTGACGCATCGCCAATGTGATTTCGGCGTTTATTGCTCCATTTGCAATCGATTCGTAATCAAGCGCTCGTCTAGGAAACGGAAATCACCAAATGTACGTTTCAGATTCAACTAACCTTCTGTATTGACGAACGGTTGGAGAAACAAAATAGATTAACTTAATACATTTTCAGTTTATCCCGGGTAGATTCGCTTCTTGGGTTCAGTGATTCCGTTATATTGATCCCATACTATGCTTTTGACTTAGATATTATATGAATAACTGCAAATGTGTTACAAATGAAAGATAGGAAAGTTTTTGACACAGAGTTTGAAACATATTAAATTGTGGACACCTTGATTACCAGGTTAGGACACTAAAATGAGTATCTACCCATCTAATCTTACTATCACAGTAAAGTATGATTATTTGTTATTTTATTTAACAAGGAAAGAATTCTAAGAAATAAGATTTCATGTTCTTGTCATTTCTTTATCCAACGTAAGTGGAAAACATGTTAAAGGATCGAATAAAGAGGCTGCTTGAGGATTTACTTATGGGATAAAAATCCTCTTTTAGATACACCCGAATAACTTAATTAAATGGTTAAATTATAAAAAGTATTGCTGATGCGAAACATTTTAGCTAATACTATTGTTATCAGGCTAATAATATCAAAGTTATCATTCAAATGTGGCAAAATAATCAGAAAGGAAAGGCAATGAGAAGGGAATAGGCGGGAGATGGGGAATATATTAACCGTCAAAAGCAAGGAAGGCACTATAATTGAGTGCATGCTAGCGAGAAAGTTACAGCTTTGTTTGCTCTAAATCCCCCATTCCTACAAAACACTTAAATCATTCCATGTTAGTGAAACGAAGTAAGAGACGTTAGGCAAAATTTGACAATTTATTTGCCTCTCCAAAGTTATTTGTTAGGAATTTTCGAACTGTTTAAAAGCTTTTGAAAATAACGTATTTTCTTCTATTATAGTTGGTACATATTTGCCAATTGGAACTACGAGTAGAGCCACGTAAAACTTTAACCGTAGAACTCAGAAAGCGCGTGTTTGCGTTCCTCGATCACTACAATTATTTGGAAATGAATAAAACCCTGTAGGGTCAATTTATTCCACCCTGGGTGACCCTCGGTCTTTGCTATTGATTACTCCCTTTTCCAACCAAACTTTATGTGTTCAAGCTCAAGAATTCCTTCATTGGAGGACCTGAGCGCTTGAATGAGAAAGCTCGAGTGATAACGCTGTGAACTTCAAAAGGAATGCGCGACGGAGGAAATTACTCCATACGTTCCTGAGCTCGGTTTCTTCTGACACATTAACGCCTCTTCATATTCATGTAAGGCTTCTAAGGGACCGCGTTCCTAATTTTTTTTTAAACGGTTGATGTGAATGTTTAATTTCTAAAGTAGCGCTCCATGTCAAAGACGCGATTTTTTACGGAATAAAATGCCGGTTAAAAGCAGCCCAGGAATTTTTTTTCGAGAAGCTATCTTTTCCGTTTCTGAAGGGAGACACACCTATCACCGCGAAATGTGTAGCGAAGTTATGGGGACTTATTTTCAGAATATACTCGTCATGTCACCGAATTCACAACTTAAATGACGGACACACGCGAAAAGTCTTTCATTAGTTTACTGTCGCACCAAACGCGATCGGTTGGTTATTACAGAGGGCAAACTCGAAAAAATAATCTCAGAAAAAACTATCAATATTATGATGAAATATGAGTTGCAGAGGTATCGATATTTTTTCTCGACCCTATCGTCCGTATAAACGGGATTGTTACTTAATATACATCACTAACCGTTATTATTTCTATAATGGAAACAGGAGGACCCCAATAACATCCATTTTAATATATATCACGAACACAAACAACCATTCCCTAACCGGAAAAATCCGATTGTCCGGGACTCGAATACGGGACCTTAGTGTTAGAGCGCCAGCACGCTAACCACTTCGCCACCGCGGCCGGTAGTTGACCTTCTATGTGTTGAATTTAAAATATTACAACGGTTTTCAGGGGTTTAATTAGTCATAAGCGACAGAAAGCACCATGTCTTTCAAAGAAAGCAAAACGTGACCATTTCAATTCGTTTTACTATCAAAATGTCTTCTATTTCCCAGAAGATACAACATTATTATTTGGAAAAATATGTCACTCAGTATTATGAATTCCATGTAAATACTACTTTATTCTAAAATCTCCTCATTTCATTCTGTGCTTAATGACCACGTTATATTTAAATTGAGATTCCAGCGTAGCAGTCTCTTTGGGATTTCAACCTTTGCCGTGAGAAGATGGGTCGTCGGGTGGTCAAAGCTATTTGGATTCAGAGTGAGTTAGGTAAGTAATGGCAATTGAATAACAGAATGAAGAATATGTTTCATTGATACCGTAGGCGATATTTGGGAGAATGAATAATCTTAATGCTTTTGTCCAAAGCAAGTTCGAACCTTTTGGCTGAAAGACCTGAAAGAAAAATATTTAGTTTTTTCCAGGGATGATATTATGCTCTATATCTATCGTAGCGGTGGATTAAATTTAGCAACAAAATATTTATTTTACGTATTATTTTATAACGAGTTATTTGAATAATAGGCCAGAATTTTTTGGGAAGCACTCGGGAGCAACGAATTTGGTTTCCCTTAAAATATACAGTCATATATCAAAAATAATATTCACCGAAGTAATGTAATGAAACTAGAATTTGCTTGTCAATTTCTTCTGCAGAATCTTTCCCAGCTATCATACACGCAGTGTGAATAGCTTTCGTGGGTAAGGAGCTTAGAGAGGAAGAAATACATTTCCCTCAAAACGGAGTAAATTTGAGCTAGTTCTGATTAGAGTTGAGCTTCTGAATTGAAATTCACGTTCACCTCCTTCCCCAAATGATACATATGTTGGAAAACTGAATTATTTTTCAAAAGAAACATTCCATTGCCCCTTTTTCGTATGCTCAGCATACGAAAGACGGCTTGATTATTTATCTAAATATTTCTGTTTACCAGAGTCGCTCGTGGGTGTATTCAAACTAATCTCCACATTTCAGTTCGGTTTCATTGAAGTTTGCGTTCAAGGAACCATTGTCCTTAACATCCTACTGTGTGAAGAGAGAATTCTAACTAGTTGAAAGCTTTTCCAGACGATCAATAACAGTCAATGACAGTATTTCATGACTCAGTTGCTTCCTAGTTACCAGCACGTTTTGTTCCGTATCCGAAGGAATTGAGAAGTGTAGAAAAGGTGTGGAAGAATCTCTCAGAGAATGAGAGAGCAAAGAGCCAGATTTTGGAGAGCCTCTAAAGGAATTTTCACTACTAACGCAAGAGGGATCCGTAAGCTACACCAGGGAGAGCTAAGTGTGCGGATACGATTAATTATGTAGGCGCTGTTTTTTCCCAAGGATGGTGACGTCACAACGCCACCCTCAATACGGCGGAAGGATAGTCCGAGATAAATGGGAAGCTATTCGTCTGGATTAGGCTTCGTCGTCCCTTTTTTCCTCATAAACTACAAGAAAGAGATTATTGTCTACCAAGCATCTCCTCATCTCAAGTCACACACCGACCTACTTTCGGGAGATTCTTTAATAAATGATTCTCTTTTGTTTTTGGACAAAATCCACGATAAGAGTTTTGGCAAGAAGGGAAATTGGCACTGCTCTAAGGATTCCAATTCGATGGAATTTCGATAGGTTCCTTTCTTTGGCGATGACTCAGCGAAATGATGTGTAGGCGATTGGGTGTAAGCAGAGGAATGCAAGCACTCTGAATCTTCAATGAAGCTGCACCCTGCAGTTTGTAGATGACTTTCAGCTGCAATGGAAACAGTGCGCACATACTCATTTCCTGAATCTTTTAATGAGAAAAGGAGTTGGGTATCCGAAGTAAAAACTGGGAAAGCATCTCCTTCGGCTATTAATTCGCGCGAAAATGAAGGACGAAAGAAAACTCTCCCAGTCCACTACCGAAAGTTATTGAATTAGTTACCAATTAAGTTAGTTACCAAATTTTGTTGGCATTGAGTTTTCTAAAGATTTTTATGAATGACGAATTTATTATTTATGAATGAAATGAAATTGATTAAAAAAATGTTACACTTCCATTCCACTCTCAAAATTACGTAAAACAATAGAAAACTACGAGGATTGATTTAAAATATTATCTACATTTTTCCGTCCTGTTTTATCATATAAGTAAGAATCCAATAGAGATATGCGATTAGAAAGTCTCGGTAAAAAACCATGTAAAGGGGCCATTGAGGTCAGACGTTAATCAGTTAGTCGAAACTTAAGCTTCAGATACTATTCCATCAAGGCATGAAATAAAAGTGGTTTATCTGAAACACCTAACATATTTCCAGCATAGACTGTACATGATATGACCAGAATAGATCTTTCAACGTTTGTACATAGTAAACTAATATATTCAACGATACATTTATTTTCAACTCGTCCTCTTTTTCATTAATTTGAGCTCGTTGCTAATTGAGTAATTGAGCATATAATGATACTGCCGATAAAGAACGAATTTGCAATATAAGCTGTTTATGAAAAAATCCATATTTATCTCATTCTGTATATGGTTTATTTACGTCAATTATGCGAGCCTCGTTACTTTTTAAAAATCGTAGTCTCCATATATCTATTTATGAAGTGTAAACGTTCTAATATATTTACAGCTACAGTTCGCAGTCGTAGTATTAAGACCATACTGTGATGTCACACAAGGTAATATAGCTAGTTATGATTAAATGTTTTGCATATTTACTCGAGTACATTCCTCCTTTTCTCTAGCATGAGACCCTCTTTCTGTGAAATGGACATGCTACTGGCAAGAACATTCACCAATTTATACAAAGAGCAAATGTCGCAGGTGTTATTTCAGTGAGGCTCCAAAATCACGAAAACTTAAAAAGAGATCAGAGATAGACGTAATTAAACGACCCAGAACTTTTGTTTGTGCATTATTAACGCGGACTGTGTCGACGGATGAGATTGCACGCCGTTTGATGCGTTAAGCGAAGTTCACCGGAGGAGGTGAAAAAAAGAAAAATTAATGGAATGGCCTGTGCTAACAGAGAAGCGGAAGGATTATTTTTTCCCCTTGTGGATTGCTTGGAAACGAAGATCCCGGTATTAATAAGCAAGAAGATCGTATAGCGAAGCTGAAAAGATTAAGCCTTTGGGAAGGCCCTCGCCGGTAATCGCTCAAGATCTAGGACTGAAGAAGAGGAATTAATGCTCTTGGTCCAGATCGAAGAAATTTGCGGATTTGAGAATCCCGTTCTTCCGCTTCTATTTAAATTTTGCTTCATAGACTCCTAGATCTTAAATGGGCAGTTAGTGCGTAGCCGGAGATATCTTCATTAGGAGTAATGCCCCATTCAAGACACAGAGGCCGGTGAATCTTAAAATAAAATACCCCTGTATATGACTGCAGGTGAGATGAATCAGCGAGAAAATCTAGGTAACTAGGTTGAGCATTATTAAGCTGTTATTGATATGCTTTCTTTCTTTATCTTCCAAAGTAACATTAACAAAAATTACAATATATAATCATAAAAGCTTTGTTTATAGTAATCATGGAAAATAAATCAATTTTCGACATTACATTCAGTTGCCATCGATGTTAGAGTATTGTCTTTTCATCGACTTGGCTCCGCAATTCAGAAAGGGCACTCGTAAAACTTAATGAATAAAATATTTGGAATCCATCCCTTTCGAGACTGATAAACTGATCTGTCCCTCAAACAGCTTGAGAGCCTTCTATCGACGACACCGTTGAAAGGAGTCGTGATTTATTCAGCAGGAAAACATATTCTCCACTCTGAAAACTACTCAAAACATTAACCACCAAGATTCGGAATGGCCCTTTCATCCTCCCATCACCGGAGTGCTTCCGGTTTTCCATAAACAGGAAGGACAAACCGCAAAATACGCGGAAGATTGGATTGGATTGTATCGGACGATTGACCCAATGAGGAATGGATGAATGGATAAGAACGGAGCCCTGCGCCGTCGTAATAAGCCGCGCGCTCTTCTGGCGCCTCCGAAAAGCTTTCGCGCGCCAAAGGCTACTACGATGGTGTCCCTCCAACACCAAGGCGGCAAAATCCTCCCCCTGCACACCACCCCCGGGAGCATTAATGCGATACACACACAAAAGCATCTGGGGCTCACACGCACGCTGACACCAAACGAACATGCGGGGTAGGAACATCCACGCGGCGACAAGAGAACAACAGAGTCGCGGACAAAGACCGAGGCCCGGTTCCGGGGTCGGAGTCCCCGCGGAAAATAGAGACAAACGCTGGAAATTGTAATGTGCTTGGAGGAGAGATTTCTATCCCTCCCGCCTTACCGGGGTACGAGGGTGGCTGCTCCAGGAACTGCATCCCTTGAAAAAATCGACGCGGGATCCTCGGCGTTCGGAGCCCGGCCGTCGGAGGTTTCGACGACGGCGTCGGATGTGCCCCAAAACGCTCCGCTCGTGCTATCCACGAGAGCCACTACGTGCTCCTGCTAGAGGAGTTGCCGCCGACGAATCGATCGTCCCACGCGGGAGCGGGAACATCGATCCCTGGGCGTGGCGACCCCATCTCCTGGCGGCGAGGTCCCGACTTCCCTTACGGACGGTGTAGAGAGAGAGGGAATAGCGGAAGGAACGAAGGCGGAGGGGGATGCAAGAAGGGAGAGGAAGCTAGGGGGAATAAAAGGAAAAGCAAAAATTGGGGAGGAAATGTTTGTGTGCCGCGGGTTCGGAGACTCCTGAGGACGCTGCGAGGAGGGAAGGGGAGATAGATGGGCGATAAAAAAAACTCGAGAGGGAAAAATTGCTTGCTAAACTTCGCCTAGGGGGAGGGCATTATCCCCCAGGAAGAAAGAACCAAGCTCATCCCCCGCTAGAAAAAAAAATACACGGCGGGGGCGACAAATCTTCCGAGTTTCCGCGAAAAAAGAAATTGGGAACTTTTCGAGCGGATTTCTTTCCCCTTTTTCCTTTTGTTTTCCTAGCGGTCGAAGCTACTGTTCGCGAGGGCGCTCCGTGACGGAAAAAAATATTTCCGGAGCAGATGAGATGCTCTCCCGTATGGGCGAGGCGTGGGCACGTCGTGCGTAGAGAACGTGCCTAGTTTCGCGGGGGTGAGGAAGGAGGCGCCACTTGCCCACCGCGCACGCACGCCGCATATCCGTTTGCACACTAATTCGCGGTGGATGATGCGTGCCGTGAGATGTGGAAGGCGCCTACGCCGATGCTCCCGCGCAGGCGCTCCACGCTTCGCGTGACGTGAGCGTAAAAGTCGAGGGAGTCGTTCCGTGTCCTTTTTATTTCCTCTCCTCTCTCACGCGGTGGCGAATGGAGTGGCTAGATTGATTCCGACGCGTGCGATGGAAGAAGATTGAAAAACATGATCCCGCGGTGTGGGGCGAAGATGACGCTGGAATACCTGAGCATCGGTAGACTTTCCGAGGAAAATGGGGAAAAAACTTTGCGGGAGGTTTTTTTCCTAGAACCGAGAGTGTGAATGAAGGAAGATGATTGGGAGAGACGCGGTGGGGCCCTTCTTTTCTTCTCTTAGGGGATTTTAACAGAGAGTGAGCGAGTGTTCCTTGGTCGTGGAGGTGTTCTCTGAAATGGATTGGGTCTCGTAATCGGGAGAGGGGGGAAAAAGTTTCCCCAAAAATCTCGACAATCGGGTGCGGAAATAAGGTTTCTGGGTGGGATGATAAATGTTTGATGAGGTCTCGGAATTGAAATCTGCATGTGTTTGCGCGATTTTCGCCAGAAATGAGGCGATTCTCGTAACTGCTGCGTATAATAACTCACACGCACCTGGTGCTGGCGTGACATTGACGGAACCGTTGGTTTTGCGTGATTGTTATCACGCAATTTTGCACGAAAGCTGCGTTAAATATATGTTTCGGGGACACTTCCGCTATGTAAGTATTGCTTGATAAAATGGACCAATGAGCTCTATTTTATCTAGCAATACTTTAATTTTTACTTTTGCTATCCCACCTCAGAAAAGATATTTTCATTTGAGAGGAAGAGAGGTTTTTGAATAATATAGCTCATTATATCTTAGAATTTACACATTTAATCTTGCAAATATTTTTTAGGTGAGCTTTTCTCATCAATCATCCAATGGTACTGAAACAATCTACTAAAACATAAGAATTTAATGGTGAAGTTTATTGCCTCTTGTTTAAACCATTTTTAGGAGCATTATAAATTAAATTTTGGGAAATTGGGATCAATTATTCACCAACTATATCTTAATGATTATTCAGTAATTTCTCCTGGTCACCATTCAAATTAATAATATTTTTATAACGAAAAGTAAAAATCTAACTTATACGTGGAATTATTGTGAGAAGAAGTAATTGATGTCGCAGATATTCGGGTCAACATTTCAACTTAGAATTCTTTCAAGTAGTATTTCTTGTTATGATTATAATAAAGTCATTGGAATCGGAAGTTGAACGCCGTGCGATCAAAGTAAATATTTCCAGCCGAATCCTCCCATACCTCCTGGAAAACTTCTCGTTCTACAGATACGAGACGAAATACCATTAGAAAATCCGTCTTTGGCTTTGAGATTCTTTTCGAGGGGTTGGACAATTCTGAAGAGTGCTTCACGACTATCACCCTAATGGGAGAGATTCTTTTAATCCTCCTTCGAAATTGCTTTCCCCTTAACATATTTTACAATCCCATGCGCGTCTGAATACATATTATTTTTCAAATAATACTCTACAAACGGATTGTATTATTTTATTTTTTTGGTATAAGAGTACGAATCCGGAAATAATATGCATATTTAAAAAAGGGAAAAGGAATTTTCTTTTGTTTTGATTTGCTAGCATTATCGTTGAAGTCCCACGTTGTGGTTGTGCTTTTTTTCTATCAGTCCTAAGTACCATGCAGCCTAATGTAAATATCCTTACATAATATGCCTTTTTGCGTATTAATGAGCATTGAGGAAGATCGGCCATAGGAATTGAGGCATACCAATATAAAAGCCATCATTTTCTAGTGAAATTTATCATAGTGAATTAAAGCATCAAACTAACCTGGAACCTAAACCCATGCGTCCCCCAGAAGCCCTGTGCTTTGCTTTCTTATTGCTAAAAGCCGTTCAATGCTCTGAAATGATAACTTAATCAAAATGTTTCTTTGAGTGATAGGATGAACCGTATAGCACAATATTTACCCATGCGGTTCACACTGCCCTCGAGTTGAGGTCATTTCCTTCTTATTTCCCGTTTGTAATTACTTTGGTATGAATAATGGAAAAGAATTGTCAAGATTTTCATAGCATTTTATGGAAATTCGGATGTCGAGTTAGAAAGAGAGATAGGAACGAAATAATACCTTCATCCGAGGATACACTGTATTCCTACTCTTTATCAGTAAAACTTTGAAATTAAACTGTTAAATGTTTCCTCAAACCTTAAAAGGGGTTTTAGCCGCTTCCTTTCCTATAAACGCTAACTAATCGGATCCTTATTGAGATATATGCACTATCCCCATAGATGACCTTATTATGGAAATGCTACCGAAAATGGCTTCAGGAAAACGTAGCGTAACGAAGCGGGAAGTTGGAAGTCGTTCATTTTCATTTATCTTCCGCGGAACATGATGAAGCGGCGAATTAAGCACCCCAACGAATGATAAGCTAAACCACTTCTGCAGAAGCAGCATTGGAATATTTTTTGATTTATGATTACTGTGATCCTCCTGTTAATTAAACGTTGCATTCCCGTGCTCCAATTCATCCGTTGGTACAGAACGCGAGCGGGTTTGTAAATGGCAGTTGGCAATTTGAAGGAAATGTATGCTTCGGACGAATGCTCGCCTTGAACGGTTGGATGGGAGGCTAAAAGAATAAATTTAATTCGCAGTCATAATTAGACTGCCAAAAATCCTTCATTACTGGTATCATAGGCGAGTTTCGAAAAGGAGGCTTGGACGTAAATGGAGTAATGTTTTATAGTACTAACTTTGAGAAGAATATTTAACTTCGATATTCTCTGCTACCGCTTTTTCTGTTAATAATCGAAACCTCTAATAGATATAATACCGGTAACTTATCGAATAAATTTAAAATAATGAAAAACTGAAAGTCAATGAATGGAATGAAAGTAAAGCAAAAAAAGGAAACAGAAAAAAAAAGAAATTCAACGAAAAAAAAGTAAAATAATTGAAAAAACAGTGAAAGTCTTTGCTCTACAACAAAATGAGAAGAAAATTAATTCAGATGAAAGTTGTTCTCCGGTATTTATTGAACTACGTTTAATGAAATGCTACTATTATAAATGTTCTTCCGAGTTACCATATAAAAGTAGCCATTATGCTCCTGCAAACTTCAACGAGGAAACCTCGTCCTTAAGCAGAAAATATGAGGAAAAGAAAACTTTAATAGGAAGCATGTAAATCATAGCGATGGGCAAACTAAATGTTTACCTCGATGAGGTACCATTGTAATCTTTCTCAATGTTTGGCGCCTGATATGCTGGTCAGGTACATGAACAATACCTCTTCGTTTTCATGCAAGTCATTTTTATTTTCCTGCAAATTTGTTCATCGTTCTCTTTTCTCTAAATCTGTTTATCCTCTTTCATTGATTTTAGCTGAAAATTTCCGTGTACGGTATCACCGCGCTGTATTTATTCTATGGAATAAAAATGAGAGGCAATTGATGTACAGATCACTTTAAAATTTAAGGGTATAAAGATTTTTAAAGAATTGTGACATTTCTTTCGTAAAAATCGTTACATTTTGGGAAAATACTGTAAAAATGTGATAATTTTAAATTAAAAATTTTCAGTTTTGATGGACTCAGTGGTGACTCCAGACCATTGAATTACTGACTGATGATTATGCTAGCAACTCTATAATAAACTGAACCTGCAAAGGGAAGAATGAACACGAGCGTAAAGCTAACTTCATCACTATCTTTTTATCCCAAATTTCCACTCTTCGTCCGAGAAAGGAATCGAGGAGGCATAGAGTATGTGCGTTTTCTAACGATATTTATCACCCTTATTGCTCACATCAGTTTGAACATCGAGTGCAGTACTTACTTGACCAATAAGAAGGGGACTCTCGTATTAAAAACGCCAAAGAATACATGCTCTCTCACACACCATCCCCAGTCTCAGATTTCTTATGCGTAAAACTTGGACATCTGAAAATATATCTCGATTGTCTTGGAAATTTGCTATTAATCACGACGATGAGGTCTTCTCATAAACACAGCGATGATTCTCTTAAATAAATCTTTTGAAATTTGCGCCGCGTATGTTGGATGTAAAATTTTAAAACCTCGGCAAAATAAATCTGATTTTTCAAAATGAGAAATTTTCATCTGCTGGAGAATACATGCCGAGATAAAAGATATTCTTCGCCTTTGAATAATCATACTTACAATCAAAGTAGCATTTATATACATTGATTGTTATCAAATCAGAAATTACGAATTCGATAGCTGGTATAGTGACACTCAGCAACGGAAAGGTGATACATTGACAAATCAATTCGAATGTATATTTTTTATTTTAAATTAATGTTTTTTAAATTGTAAAGACAATTCGTTATCCGAATAGTCCTATAATGCCAGTGACCCACGTTACCCTGGTAGCCGTTAATGTTGAAATATGACACGAACTTTAATATTGTGCGATACAACTACGGAAATGATTCCGACCCACAGCGTAATACCTGTTTCTTCCTTAGTAACAACATTCTTCAATCACTTATGAAATTATAAGAAATGTCTCATGAAAAAGTAAATTTTCTAATGGAATAGATAAAATGGTGACAATTCAGTTGCTTTTCCTTTCAGCATTTCTTTTTTTGATTTTGACATCAAGAGACTATCAGATCTAAGAAGAATGAAAACGGGATGAGGAATGCATAGGAGAGGTTCGAAATCAAAGAAGATTTATAATTAGGCGAACTAGGCGATATCTGAGGACCTCAGCAACATAGACCTCAATAAGGCTGTACTTAGTAATTCTCGATAACATACTTTTTTCAAATTTTTATATAGAAAGGGCAAATTCTTGTTCACGGCGCTGGTTCTTGTTTTTTTTTAATTCTTTTACTTCAAGAAATTTTGTGATATATATATATATGTGGATTGTAGCATACATTAAGTAATTTACACGTACGTAATTTGAAGTCTATCTATCACTCATTATAGTCGATGAAAACATTTCTTTTAAATCAATAGCTTGTGTATTCTTTCCGTAGTTGTTCGAACAATTTATAATTTTCACGAACTGCTGCGTATTTTAAAAATATGAGCATTTCCTACTCTGATGAATCCCAGAGAGGACCTTAATCAGATCGTTGCGCCTTGGGCTACTGATAGACTGAATCCGCCTAAGAATGGAAACAAATACATCTACATCTACATCAATACCCTACAAGCCGACTTTCGGCGTGTGGCAGGGGGTGTAAACACCGGATGTTCGAGCAGTTTCTTTATCTTGTTATTATCGCGTATCGTTCGCTGAAAGAATGAGTCCTTAAAACGACTGGTCCTAACATCCATTTCCCTTATTTTACTCTAATTATCGGATCGGCCAAAAGAATGATAGGATTAATACTAGGGATTCCTAATAGAGGAAGAAAAGAATTGCATAGCACATTTATTGAGGCATAACTGCTTGTTGTTGAGGGCAATAGAATTAGAATTAGAATTATGAAAGAAAAGAGAAGCAGAGGGAGAAAGAGACGGCAGGCATTTACATAGCACATGCTCAGCACCTATGCAAATCCAGAGTGGAATGGAGAACCCATGACTGAACCTGCCGTGTTAGAAGAAGTACTCACATAACCTAAGATCTACGAAACGATATCGTACTCGTAATTATAGTTCAAGATATTTTATGATATACCCCTCATTATTTCTCTCCTGTGTATGAAAGAAAAAAATAGGGAAGCAAACTAAATTTCAGGCCCCAAGATTCTCTCTCGAATAACGGCCTAATTAAAATGTTCACAAAATAAGTTGCAAAATAATCTCTTGTAGTCAGCACTCAAGCTTTCAGTCTTTAGGAAAATGAGGTGAAATACGTAATATGGGTGGGCGAAGGAATTTCATGGTTTCTGGAGTACCCAGTTGAATGGATTCCAACAGAAACTGGATCCAACAAAGAAAACATTTTCTCCGAGTGTGCGTAATTACTTGAAATGGGCTCAGACGTAGGCAACTTTAGCATCGCTCACTCTCAGCCCGGATCCGCCGGTTAACTTCCGGTTGAAAAATTCATCGTTCGTACGAAGCGCTTGGAATTTCCGTATACACCTCGAATGTTTAACAAAAGGAATTTTTCGCCGCGGAACGTCGGTGTCAAATACAAGCACGTTTCTACGAAATCCCTTTTACTCGCAACGCTTATTCTGTCGAATTCTCCAATATCTTTTAGGTCCAATTCTATCTATCGATCTAATTACTCACCGGAAGACGTGCATAGTGTATTTATTCATGGGCGCCGTATATGAACATATGCAAACATATCTATACCCATACTTATTTTCGATAAGTGATTCTGTCATTCACACACTATGGACTATGGACAATAAGCTGTACGGTCGTCCATATGCGAGACATCTTACCAATCGAGAATTCAAGTAGTGCCAAAAATACCCAATGAGTGTAGCTGTGGAAAGGAAATGAAATTAGATGACATCTCTTTTAAGTAGCCAGCTTAAAATAATCCAGAAAACCCTTCTTAATAGAACAGGTAGCTACTTTAAACGGACTTTGACTTATACTCTGCCCTGATTACAGTAATTAATAACATTAAAACCCTGATTACAGTAATCAATAACATTATGAAAGATGATTTGACATGACATGACATTTGAGATGACATTATGAAAGTACCGGCCACTAATGGTTATATTAGTAAGTAGCAAATAACTCCTTAAATAATTCTTATCTTAAGATGCTCTCATTGAGAGCGAAATGTACATAAGCGGTAAGAGTTTATCCCTGATGGTCTGTGGAGTTATTTGCTACTTGCTACAAATAATGTCGTGTTCACTTCTTCAGAATGAGTGTATTTAACACTTAGATTAATTACAACCAATGCATGAAATACGTTTTGTCAAATTGAAATGGCTAAACTTTGGTCAGAAATGAAATGGGAAAAACGCTTTCCACATCAGCGAATGAAGAAAAATTTTCAACCGGAATATTTTTAAATCAATATCAGTTGTATTTTCAATCTAAATTCCGACCTGTTTTATAGAATGGAAATATTGGCTCGATCAAATCTTTTTGTGACCAAAGCTATTGTTCTGCTGTAATTTTAGGACGTAGGCAGTCGGCGAAGTATAGAAGAGAAATCAAAAACAATATCTTATGTTTCTTCCTATTTTTAATGCAAACACATGTTTCCGAAGACGAAAACGCTTTCTTGGGGTATTTTGTTTATTTTCAATGCTGTTCTTTAACACGCATAATTTTACATGTTTCTATTAATGTTGAATCAACATGAATCCTTCAAGGAATATTATGATACTGAAGTAGAAATCTGCAATGCAGCTATAAACTACCCAGTATGTTATTTTGAAATATTCCTCTTCCGCTTTTTCTCCAGAATTTCGCGGGAACAGCAACTTGAGATTTTATTTATTTCTGGAGTAAACTTTCGAAATGCAAACATTTTCATTTTCTTGTGGTTATCAAGGAAAATTCCTTTTGTAACATAATGGAAGTTATGTAAAGAATGTTTACAATTCGTATTTTCAGCCACTTAACTATGATATCATGTCAAGATGGTGATATTCTGATGAGTCAAACAAATGATTTAAGGTAAGAACGTACGCAGAGCAGATGTCTTAGTTATAGAGAGTAGAATATGTATTCCACAATTCCGTATAGGATGGTGAGAAATAATTTCTGTGCATGACTTATACACCGACGTTTACTAAGATATCTTAAGATACATAAATAATTCTGTGACATATTCTAAAAAAACACACCATGAAAAGAAGAGCTGGAGTAAAATAGTCATAATAGGTAGAGATTGTTGAGAAGTAAATGAATACCTCAGAATTCATTTGAAATTTTCACGGTTGCTACGAGCAACTAAAGAATGAAAACAATTCATAATCGGAGTGAAAGAGGCACGGTGATTTTCTAGGGAAGGAAACCCTTAACTCTTAATTATTTCTATAGGATTGAATTCTCAAACCTTAAATAATAAGGGAAACTAAATAACTCAAGACGCAGAATTATAAGGCATGCTAAACCGAAAAATAAAACCAAAACACGACCCAGAGTTTAGGAGCCTAGCTTAAAGATCGGGTACAAAAAACAATAAAATCTCTCACAAATATATACAGAAGAGGAAGCTATTTTAACAAGCGTATTAAAATTATTTCACCTGATCATGAGTTACTGACATCCTTGATAATTTTTGGTTGCTATTTTATAGTTTAATTTAGATTAATATTTCGTATTACGAGTTATTAAATTTTTGAGTTGCTTTACTGCATGATCCTTTCTGAAATTCTACGCAATTACGGTCGATCCATTATGAGAAGGGAAACTGTCAAATCACACGATGATGCAGAGCCTCCAAGTTAATAAGATTTGGTGATTGAGCATTCGGTAGATAAATTCTGCGACCAAAGAGAACAAAATACTTTGATCATCATGCTTCAGAGAGCACTCGTTATCACGAGCTTATGACGTTAAAACGGCAGCCCATGCTCAACGCGCGTATATAGGTATACCCCCTCTAAAATGGCGAAGCCTTAAACTCTGCCATGTCCGTCGAGCAATTAGGTCTGCACGAAACGCGATCGCTCACGGAAACAACGCCTCGTTAGTTAGTTAGTCTCGACGGATTCGCTAATTGCGAAGACCTCTCCGAGGCCGCCGAGGAAAAAAGGAGAGTCATCCCATCTCACGATGCCAGAAAATAAAACGATATTACATGACAGCCTATTTTCGATGATTCTGTAGAGGCATTTTTCTCGTTCCTGGTAAAAAGGCACCCTTAACAAGAGTACGGAGAATATGTTTAATTGATGTCCGCCTTTCATTGGAATCGATGAGGGAAACTGAAGATACATTACGTTAACGAATGGCCAAGATTTCGTTTGGAAGCAGAGGTGTGCTTCATCCAACGAAATTTACTCGTAAATCTAAAAAATTAATATATTTGTTATTTAAAATACTGACTAGATGTTATTCGCTAAAGGATATGATAGTACTGGATAAAGTTCCATTTTAATTTTTAATACACGAAAAATCATACACGAAAAAGTATGTCTTATTACCTCTAATTACGATATTAACATAAAAAACTTCAACATTTTAGCATAAATATAATTGATCGATAAAATTAAATTACTCTCATCTCCTCACCTTCACTCTAATTGCGGTAAATTTCGCGAATACTTATAGGTTAGTTTGTACAATAAAAATAAGCATTATTGTTAAAAGTGCTTCGACAGCTTAGGTCATTTTGCACGTAGGCACCCACCGGGAATCGAACCCGGTATTTCACCGAAATCGAACGTTTTGCCCACTTGGCTATCCGGGATCCCCCAATAAATATGAGTATCAGCCTCGCATTAGGTAAATTTTCCCCATCAACCAAGAAAGAACTTATAATTAATTGAAGCGCATAATAATTTAATAAATAACTTATTCGTACCATATATATTTATGGATATCAATCATAATAAAATTTAAAGCGATAAACATTAGAAGAATCCCTAAATATAACTATGAAATTTTTTTTAACATTATGGAGTACATATTCTTTGCACAACTCATTTTTCCTACTTATCTCCCAGAGTCTCCCGCAAATGTTTCCATTTCTCCCAGTGCTGGTAAATAACTTGATATATCTTCACTTCCTTTGTTGTATAAATGCAATATGTAAGTCTCCTTTTGAAGATCCTGTTGATTAAGAAACAGTGTATTTTTCCGTGTGTCCCTGCGATTTGCATTTCTTTACTTTAAATACTGCAATCACAAAAAATTGCCTTCTTTTCAAAAATCTATCATCTTAATACCATTGCTTTCAAACGGGACTAAATTCACAATTTATCTTTATGGTAAACATGAGCTCGTCTTAAAAAAATTCGCCTTCGTCGTCAAAGGGACGGGTTGTTTATATATATATATAATTTTTCTTTCTTAGAGCACTAGCCCAGAATTCGTCGAACCATTATTTCTAATATTGTTTGGAAAATAAAAAAGGGTGCAATCGATCAAAATAAATTTTAAATACATTTCTTAAGGGAGAATTTCGAGTCATCAGGTGTCAAACTAAGGATACTTTGGTTGAGTAACTTTCTGAATGTAATTGTCCGTTGGCAGGTATTATAATACCTCTATATATAACCTACATTCAAGTTTCTATCTAATCAAAATCTACGTGTAATCAATTTTCAAAAATGTCTTCAATGCATTTCTTATGCAAATTTACTGACATCGGATGGACAACTACTGCCACACGCCGAATATTGTATTTACGTGGATGTAAATATATATTCGACGGTGATTATTATATAAGATTGATAAAATTTTAAATAACATAATTCTCCTTTTCCAGTTCAGAAAATAATTTATCTTGGATTGAAGTTTTTGGCTTTCTTTACAATTTTGGTGGCCGCCCGGCCTTAAAACTGCCCATACTACGAACGATATCCTTTGTTTCAAAGCATCTTGTATGAATCATAGTTTTTATGATACTAACTGAATTTACCATCACAGCATACAGCTCCTCTAATACGAGTAAGTAATAGCTCCTCTTCCATATCTCCTTATGTCACCAAGTGAGTCGAAATTTTGCTGGAAGACAAAAACATGAAGCTGATGGCAAAAGAGACTCTCAGCAAATGGTATGAAAATCACACGTCTAAATTTATCGGTCTTAAGTGACTTTTTATGCATCTGAATGGTATGACATTCTTGGCTTGTCCACAGAGAAAACGGACACACGAACGTAGTCCAATCTGCTCCCTACTCAATAACAAAACAGTTGTCCTTTGTTAAACTGCAAAATTTTTAGTTCTGTGTTCACATATTGGCAGATTTTCACCACAATAGTTTGTCTACTAAGAGATCTTACGATTTATTAAACATTTATTATTTGATTTATTGAGCTCTAAAATCTAATAAGCTTTATTTTGACGCAGGTTGAAATTTTTTAGATTTCCGGCTCACAAGGATTTTACAACATAAATAATGGCCGACCATCACTCTCTCCGTAGATTTAAAGCAAAGTTATCTTTGTGACAGACATGGTGAAGTAAATCAAAATTGAGGCCGATACAATCGATATTAAATCAAGAATATCTGAGTTGATCAGCAGTTTCGTGAATGATATTGAGCGCGGTCTCCAATAATTTCAGAGATGAATCAATAATATTATAATTTAAAATTCTTAAATTAACAATTATTTTTCAACGATATTATAAATCATTGACCCATTGAGAGTAATTATCATGAAATGTCATCGGGCAAATGGTAGGGAGCATATTCTGTAATTCACCCAAGACAACCTTTACTGAAGTAGCGTGATATCTCTCATGACGGAGAATTTGCGCCAGTTGCCTAAATGTTTTTTCTAAGTACCACCTTTCAGTTAAATGTCACCCAAATTAAGGACGCTAAGGGTTTACGCTTTCCACGAAATACGATGGAAAAATCGATATGAAGGTAAGGAAAACCTAATAGAGAAGGTATTAGGGCGGGAAACGAGCGAAATTCTTACGCAACGTACGAGGATTGAGTGACCCTTGAAGAGTAGGAAATACTCTTGGAAAAGGAAGGACAGGAGGATCTTGGAATAATTACAAAAAGTGATTATAAAAAAGGAGCTCCTTGAGGAAGAAATTCCAGTTTACACGGAATACGAATGAGATTAAGGGGAAAGATGTGATAAAACAGGGGAATGCCATACAAAGTTAGATATGTCAGAGGGAAAATACGAACACGAGAGAATAAAATACAGGCCGGGCAAATAAAAGAGATAAGGGAGGACGAGTAATGGAGCAGCATGGAATTGAGTCTCAAACAGAGCCGAGGATGGTATAGGGATAGAAAGAGAAGCAAATTCCTTGAATAGCGAAAAGATAGATAAAGCTGACTAAGGTAAGGAATAACAAGTGTCGACTGACTAACGTAGATTGAAGGAAAGAAAAGCAAGTAGAAGTAGTAAGGAAAAGAAACATTATTGGTTACATTCGAGAATAATGCAATGGAAACGTAATAACATCGATATTCGATATCCTCTAATACCTACACATAAAACAATTTAAAATTATGATCTAATATTCAATCTTGCATTAGATATCGCGCAAAGGCAATAGGCGAGGAAAACTAAGCATCATGGAGCTCGGGAGTTAGGATCTTCCTGAATATCTTTCCCTTTGCTATTTGTCTTGTCTTCGAATCACTTTTAATCGTGGCACCCAAGTGCCTAAAGTCGCCCCTGCACTCATGTTAAAGACAACCTCTTAAGATAAGACCCAGAAGAATTAGATATGAAGGGGAAGCGGAGAAAAATAGGAAGGGAACGGAAACATGAAATCAGATAAGGGGGGAGAGCAATAGAAGAGAATGGGTAAGAGATAGAAGATTAGGGGAGAAATATCGCGGAAAATAGTTTTTATTCCGGAATCAAATGTGGTATTTCCTAAACGTAGCGGAGAGTTGAGAGTTGAGGTTAAGAGACCGTGTGCAATGTAGTACACCACCGACCTCCTTTCTTTTATTTAATTGGTTGCAAATCTGGTAAGTCTGAGGTAACACTGTATATTCAATATTAAACATCCTAGAGTAGAGATGGGAACCTGCAGTTTTTAGTCCACATAAAGTCTTCTCGTCTCTTTCTGAAAAATGTTCGTGTTTAAATTGTTTTGTTTCACAGCCTTGCTCATTAATTCAGTGGAAAATTAAAGGAAAACATTCTAAGTTGGCTTAGCGGTTAAAAGTTTCCTTTTTGCTTGTTTCAATATTCAACATATTTAAATGTAGGCAACACGCCACTCAAGAGCGGACTGACGGTTTCATTTGAGGCTTATGGATGTTTTAATCAGCCGAAAGGTAATTGGGCAAAGGAGTGGAAGGGGTTGATTTCGATTTTCCTCTCCCCCCAATCTTATGAACTAAGCAATGCGCCGTTCAATTTTTATCGAAAGAACTGTACATACTTTCCGATGGAAATAAGTTCCCTTCGTAGTTCCAGAGACTAACTTGCGTTACTTGATAAGGACTAAGTTATATTCGCCGAGTTTTTCCTATACCATCACCTTTTGTATGTATGTAACAAATGATAAAATACTTCATAATACAATGCATAGTTTTGAAGATAACTAAATTGTTATCGTCGACTCTTTTCCAATTATGCTGAATTATATGAAAACCGTCAAAGCAAATCTACTGCAATTGTAAGATAAGAACGGAAAAAAGAACAGAAATGGAAGAGCAATGCACGGAGTCAGATAAACGACCATCGTGAGATGGCCGAAGGGTTCACCATGAAATCGAAAAAAGGGGACGGAATAAAGGAAAGAGGCCAAGAGCGAAGGAATAAAGTAAGATCAGCTCATCCTTTGCCTTCGATCGTGATTCCACGATTGGTCGATCCCACGAAGATCTCACACACTACGCCGGGATAAGATGTGAACAGGCAGAAAAGGTCGAAACGGTAAATCCGTGAAAAAGGAAACCATTCGGTTTGGTTTCGAAAGGCTAAGAGACACGTTTTAAAGAGGAGATGTTGCAGCCCGGCTCCGAATGGAACCCTTTTTACTCCCTTCATATCTCTCTCTTTTTCGTTTATTTCTTAGGCGTCTCTCCCATGCTAATGCTCTCTGGCGAGGACACTAGCTCGAGAAAAACGATCGCAAATGGAAATAAAAAGTGTATTAAAGTAGTCTTATTTTCGAAAACTTTCTTTGAACTTTTTTGGTTTCATAATTCCTTCTTGTTTACGCGACTCGCCGGATTGTTTGTTAATGGGCGCTCGCAATTAAAACGAAGCGGGAGGCTCGCTTTTCGTTCTTTGAGAAGAATTTCGGAGGTCGTAATAATAAGGGAAATTAATTAAATTGAATGCTCGGGAATCTGGTCCTCGTTTCTGCGTGTCGTTCTGCAACTTGCACCCGCTAAAATATCACGAACTTACCTGGCAGCTTTTAATTTTCTCAATCCTTGCTTTTAATTTTATTGAAAGGAAATTTCATTACGCTAATCAGGTCGTATTGAACCGTAATTTAGATGATTATTGGGAATGAATCGCATATAGCCGTTTTTGTATGGCAATTTATCCTTTGCAGTGTAACTTACATGTGTGACATAATAAATTCACTGTTTTGCAATGTTTGTTCTTCCGTGGATATTATGAAGAAAGTTATGAATGTATAAAACATTGCCAATAATTTCAATTCAGCTAACAGTAAGACTCAATTGGAATAGAATAGATAGGCGTATGGTTTTATATAGTTGAACTCATGTAAATTAACCGAAAATTAACGATAAAATCTATGGAGCATAAAATAAATCGTTTTGGTGCCATTAAGAGTATATTTTATGGTACTACGCAGATAAATTACTGATATTTATGAGTCAGGAGATAAACTTGATTACAGAAGACTCAGAGAAGCACAATATTAAGAAAGATATGCTGAAATACTTCAAATAACGTTTCGAAATATGTATAATAATATATCCTTACAATTAAAAGTTATAGACGTAACTCGAGTTATTTGCCATTTCTATCTTTCGGCCCCATCACTAGCTGCCGAAATGAAATATCAAAGCTGTTCCAAAATGAATGATATCATTGGAAAAACACGAAACGAGAAACTCCCATCGGAAAATCCATCTTTAAATAATCCGTTCCTTCTCTCAATTCAGAGCCTCATCTCAAAATTCCAACAATTTAATTAAGGAGAGAGAGTAAAATGTGATCCCTGCCTAATTCCTCATTTGGATACAAATGAAAAGCACGGAAGAATCGGAACCTATCCCGCATAATTAAATACAGCCATGATGCGTGCTCAGAAAAATACCTGGACACCGTATCCTCCGACTGCTTGGTGCATTAAAGTATTTGAATTAAATGGACATTTTCCGAGAGGAATTTTCGAAACTTAACTCTTATGACGTTACTTTCCAGAGAATCAATTTTTCACTAAGCCAGTGCCATCGCCACCTGATGACTACATCGGTGCGAAAGACTTCGTTTTCCATTCATCACTTTTTCCCCTCGCTCATTTTATGAATACGCGAAAAATAATCAAGGTGGTTTTAAGCCGCGTGGCGTGAGCCCGTGAAACGATGGTCGAAACGCCTTCCTAAGCCCCTTTTTATTTATAAACATGAATCGCTGCAAGGGACGGATTCAGCACCAAGTCGTAGATCTCCAAGGAGATGGAAGACAGCTTTCTCTCTCTCTCCCGTCATTTTGCTGCACTTCTCAAAGGATCGCTGTTGTGAATACCGCCGAGTGAATTCCGTCGGGTTCTGCTAACAACTCAGAAAAGCCCGTGATATTTTTTTCTCGTTTTTAATTATTCAAGCTGGCGTGGAAACTGCAGATTCATTCGGGGTAATTCCTTTCCGTCCCCGCTCGTGTTTTCTTTCTCAAACATTTTCTCTCTCCCTTTCTTTCCAAAGGTTTCTATACAAGATAACTAATCCGGTTTATAAGTGATCTGTACAGACAGCAAAACCCTCATGTGTGGTGACGGGACACCAAAAGTGTCTTTACTAACGATGGCGCGTAATACAGGAAAGTTTCCTTCCAGATATTTAAGGTATATTTGCTACAATGATAAGCTTCCGTCAAATGTAAAGGAACGTAATGAATACGTTTGGGGTAGAGATTTTTTCTTTACTCTCCCATTACAATGGTATTTCGTTTCTTAATACTCCAATTGCGTTTGGTGTTTAGAAAGCAATTGTATCCCCACTACCCCCCACCATTTTGACTCGCCTTCTTCAAGTAGCGTAAATGGCCTTAGCTGTCGAGGCACCATTAAAATTAATACTACTACTACTAATACCATCTTTATGCCAACTGTTAGCTTGCTATTCCTCCGGCTTTTACAGCATCACTACCTCCGTTCTCTCCTATACTATACTTGTAGAGGTAGAAGTTGCTTGAATTAAGTAGGGATTGGTCTTTACGAGGAAAGATAAGATACGGGCCCCAAACAGAGAATCAAGTTGGGGCCTCAGAAAAGGACCTCCACGTTTACCAGAGAGTTTACTAAAGGACCCCTTTAGAGTTTACTAAAGGACCCCTGAAGCAAGGAATTCAAAAGCCATGGTCCAAATGTGCCCCAGACTTCCCTTTTCATTCACGCTCTGGCACTTCGCACTCCTTAAATTCACCTTTACCCAGTATCCTACGTACATATATTTTGAGAGAGAACGTTTACAGTGGTCGTCGGATCGAGCAAATATATCGAATCTAGGATTATTTTGGAAAATTTTTAATAAGTAATAGTTTGTTAATAAGTAAATCTACAGGTAACAGACTTAGGTAGTTTAGATAGAGGATATTTTATTTTAAATATGGAATCGTTTCAGAGTCAGTAGAAAAATAATTTTGTATCCTCGAAGAGTATACGCTCCCAAAATAGATTCTAGTATGTAACATGACAAAATGGAAAATTTCTATTCTTTTGCACTTCAAAGGAATTTTGAGCGATGCCTCGAGTTTAGAGCTTCAGAAAATTTGCGAGATACTCCTTTACTACCTTGCGATTCTCACAATGTTTTTCAGGGCTTGTATTGATTTCTTACAGCTGCTGATTCCATTTCCTCACTAAGTAACCTACTAAAAGAACAAGCGCGATGCTATTGCTCGCAAAAAAACTTTATTTTCTGAAAATTGTTTTTTACTAAATCTAAATAGCTGCATTGAATTTTCTTTTTCTACGACAAAATTAATTATATACAATGTAAAATAAATTGACAAGAGAAATGAATCATCGATAGTATATAAAAGGTAAAGTGAAATAAATCATCGATAATATATAAATGGTAAAGTGAAATAAATAATCGATAGTATCTACCTTCGTAGATTATATATATATATAAATCATCGATAGTTTGACATTCAAGAGGATGAAAAAATGTGCGCTGCATTTAGATCTATTCATATATCACTGATTATGAATAGCTAACATACTGCCATGTAAAATACTCATCCCGAAGGATGGTTTGAAGCTCATCCCTGCATTATGCTGACGAAAGCTTTGAAGAGAGAATGAGACGACTTGGCAGAGTGAGGAGTGAGTAAATTTGCCCTTGATTACCTCACAGAGCCGGAACGCTGAGACTGTAACGAGTCCACCCCAGTGCAGCGCAATGATACTATTGCACGGCATTACAACAAAAACTTAAAATGAACTATAGCTAATGCTCACTCAGGGCCTGGTATTATTATTATTATAAATACACGTTACAAATGGACAATTGTCCGGTAGCAACTTCGCATATACATTATAATGGTTAGCTAAAGTTAAAGTGAAGGTTATGATCTCCAACACATGTGCTATATAAGTATGGAGATTAACTATAATCATCGCTTTAATTCTAAGAAACCATTATAATACCTAGTCCCTAAGTAAGTATTAGTTAAAGTCCATTTCAAGTGAATTTTATAATACCGAACCTATGAATAACTTTTCACGTAGCATTCCATTAGGAGTAAACAGGATGAATGACATTATTCCGCATTTCATATATCTTAGTAGCGAATATTATCAAAGTCATGGACGAGAATGACAAGAAATTCAACGAAAGATGTTTTCCTTATACTGTACTAAATTACAAATGAAAAATATTCCATTCATCAAGATATGACAGCGGGACAAACGTATAGTTAAATGAGTTTATTAACACCATCGCCTAATCAATAAAATGCCGGAACAGTTAATCATCATAAATTACACCTGATTAACTAATTGAAAGTTTTTAAACTAATTTTAATTAAGATTATTGTCTTTCCCCAGCAATGAAAAACCTTCTTTCACCTCATGCTTCTGTCTTTCTCGTTAAATCTCATGATTTTGATTGTTTCCTGAATTTGCGTAAATAATAAGGAACACTTAATTATGGAATTCAACAAGAGGAACGCTTTCTAAGATATGAGAATCACGCGGTTTTTCTCCGGAATGTAATAATGTACGGTTCGTTGAGCTCCAGAGTTGAAATTTTTAAGTGCTCCAGGCATTTGGAATTTCTTTCTAAATTAAAAGCAGTCAGATGAATGGTAATGAAACACATAAAGGTAACTTCTAATTTAATTTAGCAGTAGGAAGAAAGAACGTGAATTGAATGAATTTTGTGTTTAAGAGGGCTACTCGGAGGAAAACGGAGGGTTTTGGGAAAGAAAATAACATATTTTTGAGTTAAAACATTTTTAGGTATTGACAAATAAAGATGGAAAACTTAAGGATCAACCTTCAAAATTATATAAATCATATAAATATGAGTTCTAAAAGTTGATAGAGCTGTCGCGTTAACGTTCATTCTGACTATAACATACGGCAAACTACCCTTGCTTAATAATTATTCCTGATGAGATTTTTCGAGAAAACTCTACGAAGGACAGTTAAATGGGCTAATTTAAGTAAATTCACTGTAAAGCGTTGTTTTTTCATACTTACAATTAGAAAGAAAACATAGTCACCGACTTTAATTTTACTAAATTATATGCAAATAAGTATAAAAATTTTAGTAAAACGCTATCAAAATCAGTAAAACCTTCAGCTAATTTCAGGAGTATTGATAGATTTATCTATAGCTAAAATAAGAAAACATTTTGAGCAATTTGGGCTCCCGGGTAGCCAAGTGGGCAACGCGTTCGACAACGGCGAAAGTGGTCCTGGGTTCGATTCCCCGCGGTGGCCTGCGTGCGAAATGACCAAAGCAGTCAAAGCACTTTTGACAATTCTAATACTAATTTTGAGCAATTCCGCTTTAATTGAACTTAATTGTAACCTAGGTTTCTCTAGGTTCTTATTCCCTTCGTATACAAGTAAGGCCTCAAAATGAACCAATTATTTTTCGAAACGTTACACCAGAATTGCACAAGGTGTTTTCTTCTTTCCATTAGAAAAACATATATGTTTTAGTTAGCGGAAATATGATCAAAATAAGTTATTTGGCGTTGAAACTAATTCAAGCTCCAGTCAGCATGATAACTGTTTATTGGTTAAGTGATTCGCGGAATATCTCACCAGCAATGGCCATTTAAATATTGAAGCGTATATTTTAATGATTATTCATCGTTCCGAAATAATCCAAATTGAATTCAATGTATTATTTTTAATAAAAGTGCTCAAGCTGTGCTCGCGCACCTCCCCTCTAAATTCTCTCTTGAGAACATAATTAACAAATTTTCAACATTCTTCTGTGAACCCCTGAGATTAAAGATCAACGCCTAATATCTCTTTTTCTCAAAATCTACCAGACTTTTTATCTCTTAAACTGCTTCACGAATCCGGAACACGTTTCTAGACCTCCCGATAGGCAACTTTGGGCGGCTTCTTTGTAGCTCAAATGCTGATTTTTATTAACAAGTTCGCGGTTGAGAAAGAAACCTTGATCATTTAAAGATCTTGCCTGCTTAATTACATGTATGAATCAGCCCGCCGCACATCATGTGAGAATTTTTAAAAACTCCCTTTTTACGATGAAACGTAACGAGGAAGCGTTTGACGGTGTCTTTGACTTATGCTCTCGTGTGAAACGGTCTTAATGAGCCTTTTGCTTTCTTCTTTAATTAAGACGCGGTGAGGGAATGACTTTGTGAGTTAGAAAAATATAGTTATTTCTATTGACGGTCATGTGCGATAAGATGATGAGATTTCATAATAGAGGGTTTCCTCACGGAATTCTTCTTTGAAAAAAGTAATTTTTATTTTATTCCGCTCGCAAACAATCTTTGCGATAGGTATGAGCTTTCAAATGATTTAATCAGTAGCCGACACCGTAAGTTAGAAAAATATAGTTATTTCTGTTGACGGTATTGTGCGATAAGATGATGAGATTTCATAATAGAGGGTTTCCTCACGGAATCCTTCTTTGAAAAAAGTAATTTTTATTTTATTCCGCTCTCAAACAATCTCAGCGACAGGTTTCGAATGATTTAATCAGTAGCCGACACCGTAAGTTTGAACGTTTGAAATGTAATTAACTTGGTGTTCTCTTAATTTCAAAACTATTATTTAGCAGAGAAAGCATTTTTGTGCATGCTTTTTTAAATAATTTCTGCGTTAAATAGATAAACTAAATTTCAATTACTGCGTGAAGAGATATTTATACCGTGTAAATTTCTTCCTTATTAAGTATTATTATCTCGTACTTCTTATTCAAAATGTGAATCTTGAAGAATACTTCATAATGCGAGACATTATGTCTAATGGATGAGACCAGGAAGAGGATAAGATAAAAGACAACGAATATTACTGATTATTTAGGGTATTAAAAGAGTAGTATATGATAAATTATTAATTTAACGAATGAAATTTTGTAATACGTGAGCTACAAAGAAGATAAACTTGTTTAAGTAGGATTATTAGTATGTTCCAAAGGCGAAACGGACATGAAAAAAGTCTGACGGAACCGTGACTCAAACCCCGTTTCTCATTGGGAATTTTCGTACGTGCGCGCCTTATCGTGCCAAGTTACCGAAACCCTTTGCCTTAGTAGTATGATTAAGAAGGCGATGAGCTTCTTGTCTTTCTAGTCCAAGAAGATTTACTTTAAATAAGATTTATTCTATTTTAGAGAAATAAATTGTTTCATTTGGCAGTGGAAACTGACTTAGATTTATAGTTGCCTGCTTAAGAATGTTTCAAACGTACCGAATAAAAGCTAATTTTAACTTGTGCCGAATTGATCTTTCTTTTACTTCTACAAAGGAAAAAACCCAACGAATCAACTAAAATGATCGCCTCTGTTTGATTAATTAACATTTACTTGAACAAAAAAGGACCTACAACGAATAAAGTAGATAGGTACGATTAACTGACAGGCACAAAGCAAATTAGGTGTTCCGGGACAAAATTTAATCCTCAAATGTGTTTGAGTTCAGTATAGCCTATGCAAGAACAGAACCAAAAAACAGAAACAAAACAGCGTCGAAATGTAGACATACAATTGAGAAGTTTCATTGAAAATCACACCCGTTGTTGATACAATACTATTATTACAGGTCATACACCTGAAGTTTGCTATCCTGTATTTAACCCTTAGTTAATGTTATATTTTTCAAAAAGTGATTTCATGAATTTGCTTATTTCCGGCCCTAGCAAGCATATCTGTTTTACTTCTCTCAAGTTTATGCTTTCTTCCTCAAACCCATAACCAAATTCGAATTTCAATTCTTGAGAATGAGTGAATCATACGTTCGGTTAATGTTCACTTTTCTGAAGCAAGCCATTCCCTTTAAGAAGCAGTTCTCCTATCTTATCCATAAATGATACTTATTAATGCAACCTCGAACAGTTCAAGATTTATTTCGCATTGGAGTTCGCTTATATTCTTAAATGCTATTATGACGTACTCCTAAAAAGGACCCACATCCCAAAGAAAGGCAATAGTATCTCGTAAGTAAATGTTTAATCTTCAAGTGTTTCTGTGCTGTTCAAGTGCTCAAATGCAATCTTTTCAATTAAAAATGCTGAATGAGAGTAAGTCTTAGTGAGACAAACGATTTGTTAGATATAAAGTAAAACTATCGCAGAATAAAAAAATAAAATACGGTTAGGAGGAAAAACACGAAGTTAATGGTGTTAGTGAAACTCAAGCCATGTGGAATGAATTTCATAACACATCGCTTTTTCAAAATACTGTAAGTTAAATAGAAGGTTTCATAGCAGAAGTTACAGAAGAGTAAAACTGAGGTAGAGAGAAAAATAAGAAAGGGATAATTGTGACTAGTTGTATGAAATGTAACAACTTTACGAAAAAGTCATAAATTTCGCAAATTTTAGAGAAATTTCAACAACTTTTTCAAGTGGATAAATGGTCCGTAATAACTACCTTTGGGGAGTTTCTGCATTTGCTGCTGGCTTGCAGCCATGCTGCGGGGCTCGTTAAATGAAGCTAAAATTACGTAACTTCTACCTAGAGGAGGTTTCATTGTTTTCTATAATTGATGACGAAATTCCCTCTTTCATTGTCATAAATAGCTCAAGAAATTCAGTTATTTATGTCCTTTGAAGGCAAATGTAATTATGCTTCTACTATGTAAGATTTAAGTTTTGCGTTTTTCTACTGTGCTGTTTATTACAGTGATGCAATGTGTACAATAACTGCAGTAAATTTAGAATTCAGCTCTTGTGGGGAAATTATAACCGTACTAAATGAGAGAACGATAGTTATATAGAGTCAAATAAGTTAGCTATATTATTTTACCATATGTATGCTTTTATGAATGATACCATAATACACATAGTTAGTCGTCTTGTGAGCCTATTATAACTTTGCACGTCCTTAGTTATAATGAATTCGATTTTTGCGTATTGATTGAATACAAAGGGATAAGTTAATTTCAACGAATCCAAGTATTGAGTTTATCTCCATTTAGACCGAAACTGATGAAATGTTATCAGCGTTTTCGCCGCTAACAAACACTGATTAATAATTGATGAATAATTTCTGTATTTCTTGAAAAAGAATGGATGTAATTTTCATTTTTGCTCCCAAAGACAGAGCTTATTTTTCAGAGAACTTCAATTTTTTACGTTCAAAAATTTACATTAATTCAAGCGTAAATATCTAAATAAGTATTAATGTCGATAATATTATTCACATACATATTATCTAAAGGATAAAGGTAAAGGTGTTAATTTTTGCATATTATTATCTAAATAGTTTATAATTTAATACGACCGTCATGTACTTCAATAGAACGAAATCCATCCATCAGGTTGTGTATCATAACTGGAAGCTATGCTTGGAGTAGAGGTGATTATTAAGAGCGTCCTGAAAATTTTATATCGAATAAATTCTTTATTGACGAACTCGTTAGTCAACATATTGAAGAAAAGTAGTCCATTACGTTTACTACAGGAAGAAAAGAAAGTTCTTTCTGTGGCAAACATAAAAGTCCATTTTTCATTTGCCTTCATGATGGAAAATTACCACAAAGTCGAGGTTAATTTAGTAGATTCTGAAATACGAGTATATGGAGTAAAATTTCATAATAAAATAGTCTCGAATCGGTCTTGTATAATTTGACGGTTTCATCTGAATTATGAATCACATAATCCTTTGAGGTTAAAATGTATCCATTTACATTAATTCTCACATAAATTCATGAAAAATTCCAAGAGGATTTTGAGTTTCCCGAGTGGAGAAGGAAAGCGCACTTCTCTGCATAATTTCGCGTTGAGTTTCTCCACTCCGCAGTTACAAATTGCACTCCTTATCGCCCTCGCAATTTTTCCATTTCTTCAGATACGCGAAATTCGCATTCCCGCAAAAATGCTTTCCAAGTCCTCACCTCCCGAGCATCTAGCCCAGGATTCGATGAAAAAGTTTCCCTCCCTCGCGCATGGCTCTTCAAAAGGTAATTACATCGGAACGTTCTTGATTTTCAACCATCACTACGCCGGAAAATCCCAAAACATCGAGTAGTCTGAAGTCGTCGCTAGATGCCGATTGAAAGGAATATGTATTCGGTTCGATGTTTCCTTTTCGTTTTGGAATAATCTTTTCTCCTTTCTTTTCCCGTTCCAGCTCGCGTGCTTGACGGATGGTGATTTGGGTTCTGAAAAATACCCCCGAGGTTTCTTCTCCATTTCCCACGGGGTGAATTCCCTTCTATAACCGGTCTCATTCCTCTCTCTGTTGGTCCTCCACCTCAGAAGAGGAGGTGGCGAGAGAATGATGAGACACCGACGAAAATGACTATTAAACTTCGCCTTTTCCATCGTAAATTTTTCTTCTTCCTTGGGAGCAAATACTCCCCAAAGATTCTCTCCCCTTTCCGATAGGAGCGCGTTGCCGCGAATAGAAAAAACTTCGACGTACTTTATTGACGATCAGGTGTCGTATAAATGCAAATATTTTCTCACAGGAAGGACGGCGTCTTTCTCTTTTTTAACGAGAACGATGAATAACATTTTCAGAATCGAATTTTCGTTTTATAGCGGGAAACGCGATGTACTCGCAGCGAACCAGTTGAGGAGCTTCCGAAAGAAACACGATAATAGAAAAAGTTGTAAGCGTGCCGTTGATGCGAGCGGTTCTCTACGAAAAATGTGCCAAAAACACCCTCCTCGATCCAAGTCCGAATTCTTCGAAGATATCAAAATACTTAGTATTTTACGTAAAAAGTATTTTACGAGTACAGAAAATACGTACAATACAGTACCTCACCATGGATTTACGCTTGGGGGGGTCAACCAAAAGCGTGGCTACAGTTTGTCACGCCCCTGAGTTTGCTGCACAACTCAATACATATAAAACAATTTATGAATTTAACAAAGTATATTTAAAATTACTCAAAGATAGATGATTCCGATGACAATTTTTTTGCATGCTGATCTTGGGTAATTTTTTGTTGTGAGCTAATTTTGCGTAATTCAGCAAACTTTTTCAACAACTTCTTGGGGAGTTCAAATAATATACACTCTTACTAATGATGTCGCTTCGAAGAGAAATCACGTCAAACTAACCCAAAAAATGCTTCTCTTTCTAAGTATCCTAAAATGTTCTCAGAAAACTCTTTTCTAAGAATTAGCTACATCTGGAAACAATTACTATCCCAAGTTTCTGTCGTTTTAACCCTTATGAAAATATGAAAATCTATAAAGTAAAATAGACATTTGCTTAGTACTAACACATCATGCTAACAAAACTTCTTGATAATTTGGTTCTTAAGAAGTATCTGTAGAATCTTGGGGGGGGGGGGGGGTTGAAGCGCGTCAGATCCCCCTCCGGGTGCACGCCTGGTGCCTCAAGAGAAAATGTAGGAGATGTTTCATAATCACCACACGAATATACACAGTGAAGAAATAATCAAGACAATGTATAATGATGTTCGCGTTTTCCTTCAAAGAGTTTAGTATACGTAATGGTTAGACTCTTTTGACAGAAAAATTGACGGAAATTATCAAATTAATCAAATGATGTGATTGATAAGATTTCAATTACACCATCTGTTTAAGGAAGTTATTCACTAGCAAAAGGAGTGTTATCTGAACCTCAGGGTTACCTGCCATAATTAATTATTGTTTTCTACTTTGGAATCTCCTTTGGGAGATTTCTTGATCCCGATCACCGAATTCACCGAACTGTACTTCATTTTCACAGCTACAGATTATTCCTGTCCCTACAAACGAAATGAGGAATAGGAATAATTGCAACATGCGTTCTATTGCCAATTAACACAAAATAAGATAAATTCCTTTCCATTGGAAAGTTAAAACTATGCATGCTCCTGAAAGAGCTTCCTAAGAATTTATATTGGAAACAATAAGTAATAATTCCGAAAACCCATTTCTGCTAACACAATTATGAAAAATCACTCAATTCTTCGGCCTTCTATTTTTATCAACGATAACTAACGTAAAGTAGTACAGATTTTAAGACAATTAACAGTAAATTCTCTCGTTGAAATTCAATTCTAAGATGTGAATTTGCTGATGAGGGAAAAGAAAGCATTTGAACTCTTTCAGTTGAAAGCATTTACGGATTCGAGAGTGAAGTCTTTTTTTTTGCTGCAGTCTTTATCGTGCCCTTGTGTTTGATGTTTCTGTTTTTCTCTTATGCGCTTTTTTGATTTGCTGTGGGTCCCCCTGCTGTTGGTCTTATAGAGCTGACATTTTGTGGAATTCTCTGGCTCCCTTCTATCTGGTGGGCAGGTATTTTGGTGTTTTAAATGTATTTTTTTTTTGTGATTTTTGGATTTCAAAATGCCTTCCTCTCTTCCGACTTTGGTTCTCTTTCAATAATTTAATTAGTTTCTCATTTTTTTCAGCGTTTGGAACGTTGAGTTAGGTTTTTTTGAGGAACTTTTGTTTTTGGATTTTACTTTTAGCTTTTGGCGCCTTTGATGTTCTTTTCGGCTTTGTGTTACAGCGGTTTTATTTTTTTTTCTTTCGTTCGTGATTTTGGTTTATCTTTCTTCTTCTCTTTTACTCTTTCTTTTCGCTTAAATTTAACCTTTTCATTCAGCTATTACGAGTTTCCACTTTTAAATCTCGGAAATTTTAGATTAATTTAATTTAAATCTCTACATTTAGAAAG
The DNA here is from genome assembly GCA_000376725.2 of Ladona fulva. Taxonomy (NCBI): domain Eukaryota; kingdom Metazoa; phylum Arthropoda; class Insecta; order Odonata; family Libellulidae; genus Ladona; species Ladona fulva. The sequence goes on along the minus strand of KZ308420.1, from coordinate 300,573 downwards.
TAATCCTTCAGGATATAATCTAGAAATTCTTTGGATAGCTTAAGGAGGCGCTTGATTATTTACAAACAAATTCGCGATCTTTGGTATGATTCTCAATGTCAGCCTTACTAATGCCAGTCTCCGTTGCCAAATGTCTCCTGCAAGCATCTGTTATACCCAAGTAACTAAGATTCTTTCAGTTAAGCGCGAATATACACACTTAAGGATGCCAATAATTTGCATATGAAATGGTTAATCTTTTTTCCAATAAATCCTTAGATATGAAGACATATACAGAGTGCGGAAAATATATGTACTACCAAAGAATAACGGTTACTTGTACCCCTATAAATCTTATTTTCTTCGTAGTACGTTATAATAAACCAATTATTTACTGAACCGTTACATCAAAATTAACCATATGAGAGTTCGGTCTCACATTTACATTTATTTTTCAGTTTCAGCGTCGCCTCTTTAGCCCTTTTCATTCACTTTTATCTCTCCGGTTTCAACCTCTCCTCACACCAGAATTAGGTAAGATGAATGACATTTCTATGTCCAGAGAAAAAGAAAACGGACATTTATGGGTCATATCTCGTGACTAGAAAATTGAAGGATAGTAAATCAAGAATATTCCTGAAAATAAAATTGAATAAATAGAAGAGAAAATCTTTTTCGTAAGAAATTCGTATAGGGATGAGATGGAGGACTCAGCCCACTTATTTGATGAGATTCCCCCTGTTAGCAGCAGAAACCAGAAGTCATACACTCGCTTACTTGTGATGATCTGTAAAAGAAACATGTCGTTTTATTATAGCATGAATCCCAATGCGGACAAGGAAAGCTCAGCGGGATGATTTGATGGGAAAATCGTGCAAAAATTTCGCTATAATTGTACGCATCACCGATGAGAACGAATTCGAGTCGACGTTAAAGCACCCGGAGGAACATAAAAATACAGAGGAGACACTTTGGGTGGAATACATTTATTTTAATCAGAAGGAAAATACCTGCAACGATTCCGGGGAAGTTCAGAGGAGGTTGAAAAACACATTATGTAAAATAGCTGGTATTAGCGGGAGCTAAGCGCAAAGTGGCAGAAAGATTTCAAGAGATAGGAGGAGATTTAAGATATTTATATTGTGATGAGGATGAGTTTAAAGGGAAGTGAAGGAAGATAGGGTGGGAAAGAGATAAAATGGGGAGAAAGGAAAGAGTGAATCATGAAAGTGATGTGGTACTTCGGTTAAGGCTAAAGGAAGACAATGGAAAGTGAAGCATGGTGTGGTAGAAGGATCAAAAGGAAAAATAAGTTAACAGGAAAAGTGTGTGGGAAGGACGATACGGAAATTAAAAGGAGAAGTAAGCGTAAATACACAAAGAGGATTTCACAAATTAGCTCAACAATCTGGTAACTTATGTTTATTTATTGGTAGAAATGACAAGGGAAAATTGAAATATCAGACGCAAGAGAAGAAAGGGATTTTATAGGGCAACAAGAGAGAGATTTTAAGGAAAGAGTGGAAATCGGCTCAAGAGAAAAAAATCAGGGAGAATTATACGACAGAAAATAAATTACGGCAAACTAAGAGATAGAGGAAATTTTGAATGGATGGGGTAGCAAAAAATAAGGGAGGATAGATTAAAAAGCCAAGCGAAAGTAGTACAGTGTACTCACTTGATGAGAAGTCTTGCTTACAAGTATATTTTTTTCAGTTTTTACAGTCTAGGCTAGTGAATATTTTAGAGGATATTCCCGCATGTAGTCGTACAAAATATCAATAATGGCTAGAGGGAGGATGATATCCATTCTTGGTTGTAATTAAGATAAACCTGCAGTATTTTACAGCTTTTACGAGAATTTTGATTTGACCACGATTTGATTATATTCATAATTATAAAAAGCAGTATTAATTGGTAATGTATGAACTGACAAGCGTGGAGGTTACCATTCCTGCAGCAACAGCCGAGGTTTACTGTATAGAAGACCGTAACGACTTTAGACCTCAGAGAAGCTCACAAACCAAAGAAGAGTGTATGATCATGTAGCAAGCATTGGACTGTAACGAAATGGAAGGGAATAATAGAATATGAGATGCGTGGTGAACACGAACCAAAGAGGAATGCAACGTTAGTAAGCGAGAGAGAATGTGAATCAGAGAGATGAGAAACTATAGCCGAAAAGGCCTAAGCGAGTGAGTTGAAGTCAGACTTTAAAGAGGGGAAGAGAATAATTTGTTTGCTCTGTTATGCTAAGCTTCCCACTTATCGCCGACTCGGTTCGGCGCTCTGGTGTCCGTGCGTGCGTGCTCGCGGAACTGGTGCGGCTGAGCGGTTGAAAACCACCGCACGTCTGAATGGACTTCAAAAGATCTCGAGGGACCGCTTCACACAGGTGATCTGGTTACGAGAGATGGGATCGAACCTGAGACCCTGAGGGGGATAGACAGAGGTGTTGGGGCGAGAGAAGAGAGCGAAAAAGGCCGGAGGATACTTGTTTCAACTTGTCCGATTACCTAGATCCTCGTAAAATCGACTCTAGTGAATGCAGTATGTACTTGGGGATTCCGGCATCTCTTTTCTGTTCCTTCATACTTTCTTTCCCTGCAGTCTCTATCGCCCCCTTACATGTAACGTTTCTCTTTCACTCTTAAAAAATTGTTTGATTGACCGTGGCTACCACTGATATTCGTATTATAAACCTGAAATAAAGGGGAAAAATCTAGAGCCATCCCATACACTAGAAAGGTATTGCGGTCTGTTAAAAATATTATTTAAGCGTGAGTTTAACATTACAAAATCACATCATAGATTACAACGGTAGATAAATTAAAATAATCGAATTACTTACTAAATATTTACAGCATTTAGAACGTTGAATTAAGTTTTTATCAAAAACTTTTACTCTTAAAATTTAACTTAAACTTTACGAGACTATGCAGTTATTTTAACCTCTGTGTGAAAGCGCTTCTAACATTCTTAATGTAGACACAGATTATCGATTATATATCTTAGTATCACTTACAAATTCGATATATTATATGCATCGTGGAACCAGAATTGAGGTCTTTATGAATAACTATATTCATCATCTGGTATGCAATTGCCATCACATTACTTGTACATAACTTCTGTCATTCAGGGAAGGAATTCGCTGAGAATAAAATTTCTATCCTTCTATGTAGCCAGTTATGGATCAGAATTTAATTTTAAAATCCATATATTTCAAGCGAGTTATATATTATTTATACGTGATAACATTAATTGCCAGGTCAACTCTAAATGATATTTTCCTTGATAACCGATCAAAAAGAATCTATTTTTGATTAAAAATAGCTAAGAATAAAATTATAATCTTGAATCTTACTTCAACGTTCATTTAACACATCAAGAGAGAAAATGGTCTTACCAAAATGATAACCAATCAGTGAAAACAAAATAAAAGTATTCTTTTTTGCATACGGACAAATTGAAAGTGTTGTAAATTGTATAAAGTGAACATTGTAGAAGTGTTTGAAACATGAATAATAGAATTTGTTTGCCTAGAATACACGACAATAATATATAAGTACAAATAAAGGAGGGAAATAAAGGGAGATTTACGAAAAATAAACGCCTCGACCGTTATATACTATTTATAGCAGTATATCAGTATAGCAGTATAAGTATCAGTTCAGTGGTAGTATAGTAGTATGTATTAGTATAACATATTTTTTTCTTTTTTCACATTGCCAATTATTCATGCATACATTTACCGAGGAAACTCCGTGCGGAGTTTCATGCGAATGGTTCGAAAACTCTTTCTCTCCGCTTTGAGTTGCTTCGAAATTCTCGTTTTATTCTATAGTTGGAGAAGAAGATTATCGTAGTAGATAAGTAAATACGTATTCTGTTCCTTCACAATCTTCGGTTTAGTAGGGACCCTTTTGGAATCCAAGGTTCACGCTCAACGCATGATGCATTCTTTGACTCACCAACGATGGGACAGTTGAAAACATGTGGTTGCTTCTTTATTTTCGGGATATTCATCATTTTATTGTTTTATTAGTTTCACATAAGATCATTATTATTAAATACCATTATTATCATCATTCTTATATCCATTATATAAAACCATTAGGAATCCTCCTCTTCTGTAATATTTTTGCTTGTTGAGATGATCTCAGGCCCCAGAAGGTGAAAAGACTATGAGCTTATAGAGTTGGACGCTTTGTCATTGATGAAAAGAAGTTCGTCTTAGCTGGAATGTGAGTTTGTATTCTCAACTGTTTGGTGGTAGCGTTAGAGATTCCCTCTATGGATAAAGTTCCGAAAGTAACAAAAATGATTGCAAAAACTGAAGCATTAAATATGCTTAAGAGAAAAAAAACAATTCTCTTGGAGGTTCATGTATTTAAATCATTCTCTGTAACAGAAGGTTGAATTTATATGGTTCTTTGTGATATTTCTTGATGTCGCGAATGACATTTTCATGAAAAGTAAACAATGAATGTATATTGGGCGAATCATATAATGCGTTCATAATACATGTTATACATCGGTTTCCTGTCTGAAAATGGTATAGCTATATATTATCCCTGAATAAAATCCTTAAAAATAAATAATTTCATTTTTCACTCGTTACTCGTTGGGTTCTGCATTGTTATTTGATATTGTAATTCGAAAGATTATTTTTTTGACGTCGCGCGCCTAGTCATATATTAATTTCGAGTAAACAGCATTCTCCCAGATAATTATTATGAGCTCTTTGGCGACGAAAACAACACATCAGAAGAGGCTTTCACGAATAATATATGTTAAGAAATGAGTCTGCGACGCGATGACAATGGCATGGAAGTGAAAAGCACCGGCGTGCGAAAGGGAAATGTATCGCATCCATTACGAATCATACGATGAGGGGGAAAGCAGGCATTATGATGCAAATGTGAATGGAGCTAACGTGATGGCGGACTTCAAAGCTGCTTAAGAGCGAGTCCATTTAATATTCTTATCGACCGTAAGAATGACTTGAATTGGTAGGATGAATTTGGTGGCGTACATGCTTGTAGGATAGAATAGTTTCCAGAGAAAGAAATTAATTTTAAGGTCATTAATAACTCAGAGAATTAAGCGTAAGGAAAAGCTAGGTTTTTGAGTCTGACTCCTCTGACTCTGACTTGAGTTGATTTATACGTCCGACCAAGTTTGGAAATATGGAGTATTACGGAAGCAATGGACCACTCTTTTGAACTAAATTTGAAGTCAGGTAAAAGGACACATTTTTCATTTTTTTTAGTTTAATCTTCTTTAATACACCTTTTATTGCTCAAATTTCAGTTTAAGTTAATGATAAATTAAAAAAAGCGTGTTAAATTGGAAATAAGGAGTTAACTTGGGAATAACGAATTTAATTGGAAATAACGAGATAAATATTTCAAATGTTACGAGCATTTTCAAATCATCCTATGGAAAAAGTTTATCTATTCCGTAATATTATGGATAAGTTGACTGGTCATCTCACATAAATGGTCTGCGGACTGAATGAGTTTGAACGTTGACAATTTTTTTTAAAGACTTTGTGCGCGGTTTCGCAAAATTACTCTTGGCAAGGGGGATGAAAAAAAACTTAAACGCCATTATTTACGCCTTCCCTGCTATAAAATAAATTCGAGTGATTTTAATGAGGAATGGAAATATTCCGACTGCCTGAAAACGAAAGTCCGGCAGTGGTTAACAGGGAAGTATGTGGGCTTGTAACGACCTCAGTGCGTGAGAATCCTTGAACAAAGAATAATGGTCAAAAAGAAAGAAGAAGTGGGAGAGGATATCGCGAGAGAAAACTGGATTCATCTCACCCCAGCGCAATAAAGAACGAGAAACAACGAGAGAGGGAAGGAGCAAACGTGGGAAATAGGCCATCAAATACTATTTTAACGGGGAAAAGGGGAGATTCGCGGAATAAAGAAGACACGTCAAGTCGTTAGGTCTTCTCCTTGCCACGTATGCGGCGATAACCTATTCATCGGCAAAAATAAAACTACTCGCACAGAATGCTGGTGGACTTTTTTTCTTGGGGAAAATTCAGTTATTTTTATTGAAAGAGGGGAGGAGAGGGTGTGATTTGCGGGTCAGAAAAGTCATTCACGCGTCAGGACGGAAAAAAGCGCTCCCCGCAGTTTAAACGATTTGCCGACTCTAAAAGAGGCGTGGTCGCTTGTATTCCTGAAAAAGTCACTTGGGGTGCGGAAGATGGGAGAGGCTTAGGAAAAAAGTCGAGAAGTTCGTAAGATCAACATTCTTCGCGATATCAATTACCCCTCGGAACGTCACCGAAGAACTGGGGGATATAAAAAAGTAAGCTAATCCTCGCTTCAAAAAGAACTCCACGTGTAAATATTTGGACTTCATTCAGAACGGTAACGAGCAAATCCCCTCCTTCGGGAGAGGGCTCGCTCAAGAGGGCGGGAAAAGGTGAAAATAAACTTTTATTGACAATGAAGGTAGTTTATGCCTTTCCGATGAAATTTTTATTGCTTTCCACCCGAGAAAGTTCGTACAACTAAAAAATATGCCACCTTCCATAAAGTATCGGAATCTTGGGAATCCTTAACGAACTCCTCACGAATCACGAAGCTTCGAACTCTAAAAGAGGTAATAAGTTTTAGTTAACCCCTTTGGAAATGCCAAATTAAATGCCCGACGGAGGTATACCTCCGTTTACAAAGAACAAAGAATTCGTTTCCTCTCGGCGTTGAAAACTAGAGAATAATGCAAGACTGCATCGAAATGAAAATTTATAGTCATCCTCAAAGATCTTTGACCCTTGAACAGAGCAGAAGCTGCTCAACTCGCGTTATCACAAACGTAGTTGTAGTCCAACCCGTGATGCCGACATAAAACTACTTGTGAGTCTGCATTCCTTATTAAGCTCAATGGTAGTTTCCACAATTCTTGAAATTACTTGATATTTTTTCTTTTTGTAGAACCTAAGCACTGTTTTAAATGTAACTCCATAATTCCTTATTCACAACAAGAGTTTTTAATAAGTCTGTCGTATGAAATAATGGGTGAAGAGCGGAAGAACAGAGAATACATTCAGTTAATCTATCGTTTCACCCAGAACGTTGCATGTATTTCGATGAGGGATATGACTGATATAATTATCAATTTACGTTGAAATCTGTATTTATCACCCATTAATCGGATCAAGACGATCATTGGCACCATCGTATATATCGCTCGTATTTAAGGCAATAATTTTTAGGCAAATGAACGGATATAATAACGTGGGAATACTTGTTCGAAACCGTGCAATTTCAACCGCCAATCCATAATTATGATAGCCATTTAAAGATTAAAACCCTCGCTCTAACTATGACTTTCTAATGAACCTATGAATAAGCAATCGATGAGTTGAGGGGCACTGCCGAGGGCAAGCATAGGAAAGTGTCCCACTCGGAGAAGAAGCTGTTTCGAGCTCTTCTTCCTCGAGATAGTCCGACTCGAAACGTAGGGAAAAACGAGAAACACGAAAAAAACGAACTTTAGACGAGCGCGATCCATCAAAAATCCTCCGGGGCGTTCCTCTCCGAGAGCGGCGAATAGAATACTTTCGGAGAGAAAAAACATCAACGCTACCTTTTTGAATGGACTTAAAATATAACGGCCATTACCCGCGTTCCACGATTTCCTCATCGCGGCATCTCCGAGAGCTAATCCCCGCTTCTTTAAGCGCGTACCGACGCACGCAGATGAGCAGAGCGTGAAATTAAAACGCATGGCTCCTTAAAGACTTTTTCGGGCATTCCTTCGCCTCCCATTCGACGCGAAGGAGTTTGTATAGCGAGTTTATATCGTCGCTCGGGAATTGATGGCATAATAACAGAGCAAAGGAAATACCCACTCCTTGTCCAATCCGCCCCCTTTCCCTTCCATTCCGCCGCTCCCTCCTCCATCTCCTCGTTCCCAACAACTCCTCGGTCACCTGACCAGACGTGGCCATCCCTTTTGCCCACCTACCATTCCTCTTCTTTCCTCCGTCCCCCCTTCCCCCCTGCCGCCCCCAAAACCAACAGCATCTGGACCCGTGGAATTCGTTTCCGAGCGTCCCAACCGTTCCTTTCAAAACACGCAATCGAACAATCGAATTGTTATACGACCGGAACCTAATAAAACATTTCGGAGATACAACGGCCGGCGGAGAGCCCCCACTTTCTTCCCAGCGCGGTTTTGATGTTTTTCTAATTGGATCCGACGCCTCCGCCGACGTCTAACGAAAAAGGGAGGATTCTAAGGGAAATATGCGCGCGCTCTTTGCGGAATGAGTGTTGAAGAAGTCGGCTGTATTGGTGTTTTTACACCCGAGGCTGATTTCTTATGAGGTCGATTAGACGGGGGACTGAAGAACTCGCGGGAGCAGCGGATGAAAAGGAAGGCGTCGACGAGGTGACGAAAGGCTGAATAAGAGGGGAACTTTGAAAGGCTAAGGACATCGGTTAAAAAACTAATAAGCGTTGAATGGTGATTAGGCACCCGAGCCCGGAATCCGCTTCAATAGTAATCTCGTTCCCTTACGATTTCGGGGAGAGAGATCAAAAAAAGAAGCGGACGGGCCTGATTCTGAAGTAAGCGTACCCCAATGAATAAGCGTTTTCTCGATTAATTGGACCACTTAAGGCGATGGAAATACGAGTAGAGGAGGTCTGAGGATGAATTCGGCATTATAAGACTCGTCGTATCGCTCGAGATTAATGTCCAAAAGAAGAAGTTGTTGTTGGAGTTCTCGCTTCGTAGGAGGATGGGAACCTGTGGGGCCACGTGCGGGCCACAAGAATTTTTTCTTCCGACCTTGACTCTCTAATTAAAAGAGGAAATATTCCTATTCGATGCAGAATATTTCATCCGCTGCATTTGAATTCGTGGCCTCTCAACGTTTCACGTTCGAAATTTGGTGAGCACAGAAGCTGAAGAGATACGCTCCTTTTCATCCCTTTATCTATCCTTACCCAACCAGAAAGCCCGTTCCTTGAATGAACTCGTGATTAGAGCATCGATTCTTAATGATGATGCGATCATTTTTTTCTGGTGGGATAGACTTTACTTCGTTATTATCTAGAAAAATAGTGAATATGTTTTTAGTTCCTGATTTCACATCGTTTCTAAGTAATAATTAGAATAAAGAAATGAACGAAAAAAGAAAATTTTTAGTTGACTTGCTGATTATATATGGAATGATGTCGTATTTTCCGACATAAAATATAGGTAAATGTAAGATTTAAGGGTACGTCAACGAAGCTAAGCGAAGGTAACGAAGGTTATTTGCAATGGAATACGGCTTTATTCATAAATTTTTGAGCAATAGTATGCAATCGACAGTGAAAAATTAAATTGCACCATTAATAAAGAAAGTACTTTAAACGTTAAACAGTAATCCTTACTTCTAAATTCTAATTAGAAAGTAATTTGTATGAAAAAGAGAAACTCTTGTTCTATATTGTAATTGCTCTCAAAACACTTCCTACTTTTGATGAAAAAGCAACCAAAGAGATTAATAAAATCAACATTTAAGTTCGCTCCATCGTAGAAAAGCTTAACAATAATACTTAATGTAGTACTTTATAATCCATTCGCGAGTAAACTCCTATCGACAGCAGAAGATAAAGGTGCAAATACGCCCGTGATATCGGTCGTATAGTAAACATATTTTGAAAATAATACTCAATTAATTCTAATCGAAAATAATGAATTATGATGAAAGTATTTTGTAGTAAATATTCCCATACACTCATAGGTAAGAATAAATATATTTTATACATTAAGTGTTATTTATGCAAATATTTTATGAATGTGTAACTTATTATTATTTTATTCTAATCTTATTATTATCGTTCATATTAAATTGGGATATCTCATAAGTAACAATTCAGTGACTCTGTGATTCAGTGCTGCCATGTTCATTTCGCGAGCGTGTAAATTTATCAATTTTTTATTTCAACTAATTATTGGAGTGATGGAGTTGGAGGATATAGATAAGACTAATGGAGTGAAGAAGTGAAGGAAAAGCCAACAGCAGTAGTGGAGGAATCACTTAAGAGAGTAGCCCCGAATCCGTGGGGAGACGAATTTTCCTTGCGAAGAATTTATTATCCGTTGACCCGAACGCGTCTTCGAGAGTGGCGAGCGCTTGGTTTTGTTAAGGAGATTCCTTTGAATTAATGTCCTAGTCCTCAACAGGATGGAAGGAATATGAAACAGAAGAGGAAGCAAAAGCGAATGAGTGAAGAATCCGTATTCGCCAGTACTTCATAGAGAAATAAATTCCCTTATTCCAAAAAAATAATATTCGTGTTCGACCATGAACGATAATAGTAAAAAGGTTTTATTGTAGTTGGCAGTCTTAAGGCGTTTGTACCTGAAGAGATCGTTATCCAAATCAGAATTCGAAGGCTTTCATAGGAAATTCTTTAATTTTATTCAGTATTTAAAAATGAATACATTAAATACACTAAAGAGTAGTAAGAAGAAGACGTTTGGTCATTAATTGTCGCAGTAAATCGGTAAGCGTTAGCAAGGTGTATCGTTTTTAATGATGAAAATCGTTAGAAGGAAGGATCTTGAAACTTACGCCGAACTAGCTCAACATATTTAGAAAAAGTAGTTCTCTTTGGACGTAATAAGTATTATATGTTGAATAGTGATGGTACGATTAGTCGGAATAGGGAATCGTAAATACAGGAGAATTCTAAACCTTATTTCCGATTCTAGAGGTGATCCTTTTGAATTTTTTGCTTAATATTTATTATTATTTAATTTCTGTTTATTATGACAAATTGATAAATACTTATTGATTTTATCTATCAATAGCAAGAAAATATATATACCTTAATAACGACTACAAGTAGTATTTGTAATATCTCATGTAAAAGAAGAAAACTTCGAGTTTCTGATCAATTCTCGAACTTTCCATAAAGTACGTTAGTTCTCGTTTGATTCAGATCCAAATATTTATTTGATTTTTAATCTCTTTTTGAAAAATTGTATTTCACTCCCTAAATGTTATAAAATATTAGTTTAATGATTAAAATTAAAATTATTTGAAATAAAAGTGAAACTAGCTCAAACTGTTTATCTAAATATTAGGGCAAAAATATGAATATTTAGGCGAATTAAAGGAAATTTTCTCTTAATTGTGTAAACATTTACTCAAGATTTTTTATACAAACAATTTTTAAAAAGAATGAATTTAAATTATCGTAGTATCGGATTCGAGAATGAAATCAGAATCGGAAATTTGAGAAGTATCGGGATTTGTATCGAAAACCGGTAAACCTTATCGTCCAATCACTTAAATTCACCGCGCAGTTCACCCGCAAGTTCTTCGGCATATATAAGGTAGATAAATTCTGGTACAGGTAATTGAATCCTGTTATAACAATTGTCAAAAGTGATAACGGGCNAACAACAAATATATATATATATATTGTTTAAAAATCGAATAAAAATTTCTATAACGTTTTTAATATAATAAAAGAATAATAAAAAAAGGTTAAATAACAATCAAGCTCTAATCACTATTTTAACCTTAGCATTAAGAATACATTGTCCACTTATACCTCTGTAAAAGACATATTGTGATTTAGGATTAGTTTTAGTGTTATATAAATAATTGTTATTTTCGTTTATTATTAACTTTAGTATTAGTCAATATCCTGAGGGTACTTATTACCCAAGTCGTACCACTTATTAGCACTACTAGCTTATAAAAAAGTGAATGTTCATAGCACACAGGAGTGACCAACCTGGGCAGATGGCCACGTACCGGTAATTGAAAAATTTATTAAATATAAATGAATTGAGTAACAGAGGATTTGATGATTTTATGACACAGCAAGAGGTAGGTGTTCTAATGTGAAGATGTGGATCGTTAGCTGAAAGATGACCGTTACTCGAGAGTAGGCATGCGGAGATGACACTTTATAGAATGGTCTATCAACCGGTGTTCCACTAAACTGTAATTTCTTGATATCGCGATAAGTCAAAAGTTCTGAGCTCATAAAAGGAAACACTTCAGAATGAATGTAATGGATAGCGATGTAAGGAGCCGAGAAGGAGTTCTCCAAAAGAATTCGGGCGAAATTCTCAACAAAAAGAGACGACATCGCAAGGGTAAAGAGCGAGTGGAAACAATCTAACTCATTTGGATGAACCGGAATTTTAAACTGTAGCGCGTAACGTCAAGGCTGACTGCCTCGTTTCCTTTTCTTTCCAAACTGGTCCTCCAGTGAGTAATCCCGTGAAGAGAGGAATTTTTCTTTAGAAAGAAAAGAAAGCAAACAGTTTCGACAAATGCTGTATAATCGACCATAAAAACTCTCCGTGACGGATTTTCAGTGTTGGAGATGGCCTGTTTTCCTGGCCTCTGTGGAAGTCATGTTTTTAAAGACTCCAGGGTCCGGATACCCGGTGAAAGTGTGACGAAGATATTCATTTCTTCGTTTTTCCAACTCGATGACAACGAAAGAAATATATTTTTCGGTTTGACATCATCGCGTTTTCCGTTAACACGGCATGCTCCCGATGTCGTCGTCTTAATTTTGTCGATTAATAATAACATACATCGTCCTCCTCAGAGGTGGGTTTGGTATAAGCGTATAGAGTTGTCAGGGCAATTTTATGGAGACTGTTGCTCATGTCACGATATTAACATCGACCGGAATAGCCAAGTGAGCTTTGTTATTATCGTAAGACCTCTTTTCCGTGTATTCGTTTCATTTGTAATAAATTTCTGTGGCATATCATCGTTCGGCTTAACATAAATATACCAGGCTGTTCAAATGCACAGAGAATATTAAAATGGTTGTCTCGATCTACATTTTTAGAATAATTTACAACCAATCCGTGGTAGCATAACTTCAATGGTAAAATCCTGAAAAATGCTAGCACGTGGATAGGAAAAACATAAAATAGGATTAAGTCAGTTCAAATAAATTATTTCTACTAAGTGCTTTATTAAGGTTTTTAAGGCCTTTATGCACAATAACAGAGTTTGACCGCAACGAAATCCATCGAAATATTTGAAAGATTAAATATTTCTTTAGAAGAGGATCTTCAGGGAAATTCATGGTGGTTTTTTCGAACATATTTAGTCATTATCGTTAATCTACGGTTTATTCATATGTGAAAAGTATACATTTCTTTCCTCACATAAGAATACTATTTTCGCTCCCTTTTCTTGCCATTTTAATGATATATACAATCACCATTAAAAGTATTAGCAAGAGTTATTTTCTCGTACTTGAGGAATGATGTGGCAAGTTATTAAGATACCTCCAGTTACATTTTTTTTCTTGTTTTATTGAGTTGATTAAGGAAGAGAGTAATGAAGCCTGATTATTTTTGTTGATTTAGCTAATACAAATGCTCTGAAAAAGCATCACGAAATAGTGCTATATTTTTTTGTTTTTGTTAATGCTAAAGGAGTATGCAGGCGTATGTTCCATATGTACCATTACCATTTATTTACTGAAATCTCTGTATTTATGGTTTATTATATATTATTTACCTCGCTTATTATTAACACCGATTACCATATCTGAACATCTTAAAAAAACAAAATATTTTGGGGCCTAGAATATGGTTATTGTGGAATTTGATATATATTAAGTTCAGAATAACTTCAGTAAAACGTTTTGAAAAAAGACCCTTACATTTTAGAGGAAGTCCTTTACATTCTCATAAGTTTTGATTAAAATAAAGTAAAAGGATTGAGGTAGTAGTTTAGTCTAGCAAACTAAATTTTCTGCATGACTTTATGCAGTCACTCCTCATGTATATTATTCACTAATATTTTTACTAATTAACATTCAATTATCAGAATAGTAACCATTACTTCCTTCAGCCACTGCCATAGAGAATAAATAATTATAATGAAATATGTCATTTTACATTTTAGTGTGATTAATTCTTGTAAGAGATTTTCTTAGTTTAAGCTAAATGCTCAAATTCTAATTTATAGAAAGCCTTTTCAGATTCACAAAAATACAGATCTTGTCATTTTAATTAAAGCATCACCAGAAAATTAATTCAAAATGAGAAAAGGAAAGCTACAATCTCAAGGGAAATCGTTCACTCACACACCACGGCTAACTTTCCTGAGAATTTTTACTCCTCTCTCATCTCTGTATATTTATTCTAGTTGAATCATCTGCAGTTGAAAAATTTAACGCATTTTGTAGAGCTAGAGAATTCTTTTGGGGAGTATTTTTCTCCTTTTTGATGTCATCCGCTGTTCGTGAATATTTGGAAAAAAGTAGTAATCAATTCCAAACTTAGCAAATAAATTCATGGAAGACATGTTTTGAAAAGGAATATTATAACAACAGCCGTCTACTGCAATTCTAGATTATAGGTAATCAAATACAGTCAGTTGATGGTTTAAGACTAGGGAAAGAGATGGAAATTTAATTTATAAACTTTTTATTTCTACCTATTTTTATTTTCTGTTGCAACTTAAAATTTTTTAGTCCCTTATTTTCTGGATTGTTTTTCATAGAATCAATTCGTAGAATCTCAATGAAAATGAGATTCTTTGTCTTATTCTGTAAAAGAATAGATAATTATTTTGGTTTTACATTGGCTTTTTCATAAAATGCAAAGGAATTAATAGAATCTTTTTTTATTAGAAAAAATGTAAGAAAACTCCCAGTCACTATTATGCCGATGAAGCAAAAAAAAACAGGCTTTCTCAGATATAGTAACGCATTCCCAGCTTACGAAAATACTGAGGGAAAGGTTGAAGGTTAAGTAAGAAATAAAACCATATCGCTAATGAAAGATGGAGAAAGACGTCTATTAGAGTCAATCTCGAGAGTTAAAGTTCGGTAAGATTCTGTCCAATGCCTGAAAATTTTATTTTGGATTCATTGTACTCCTACGGTGAAATAAACTCCTAAAATATTTCATAGGTAGTGTAAAGGGAGAAAAATTAAGGTTATTCTTTAATATCTTTCTTATCGTTGAGGAATGTCTCTTTATTTCAAATGTAAAATTTTTTCAATTATCTGCAAAGGACGCATTAATACTTATATCTTGGATGGACAAAAACCTCAATCACAGTTAGCTGAATGTGCCCTGCAAATTTAGGAATCTTGGTTAGCTCAGCAGATACGACAAAGAAACAGAAATCACAGATATATTGCTTTGCCTCGTAGCTCCATTAACAGAAAAGTTCCATCCTGAAGCTCGGCCGATCCGACAATGAGCGTAAAATAAGCTAAATAGATGCAAGGATGACTCGTTATAGGGACTCATTCTTTACGCAAATGATACACGACAATAATAAGCTAAAGAGGCAACTCGAACGCTTTGTGTTTACATCCCCTGCCACACACCAAAAGGCGAATTCTAGGGTATTTATGTAGATGTATATGAAAATTACCACTCTTTTGAAATGTGTTAGGCTAATGAACAAGATTCAGAAAGTAAGAAAACAAAGGTTGATTGAAGCAAACGACAAATATTTCACCAGCTTTAACGTGCATTTCGAATTTGAGCATTATAAATTTACACACTTGGCCCGTTCCTATTTATTTCACCCTCACCGGTATTAAACTCGCATTCTGGTCAAGAGGAAATAAGGACGATACAAAAATACTGAAACGCCGAAAGTTATTTGCCAAAAGTAATTTAGCGAAATTCGTATTTGTTTAATTTCTAAGTACAAAAATTCTTTAACAACGTCTACACTACAGTTTTTAAGGTGATTGATTGCTTTTTAAGCACATCAATATTTCTATGTATTGCTCATCTGCCTGACTATTTATTTATGTATTCGTAATTAATCAAATATTATCAATAATATAAAATTATTTATTAAACAAATAATAAATAATTGTGTGGAAAAAGTACCATTTTTCTAAATGTCTTCCTATTATGGATTTCCACATGTATTTACATATATGTATATGGTACTTCGCCTGAATCTGTGAAGTGTAATCAAACATCGTAAACTAAATTTAACAGCGCCGACAATTACAGCGCCGTTAATCTTGATCGAAGTAATCATCCACATAATTGCGATGTGAAACAATTTTTCCTATTTACTGAGCCTCTCAATATCAGGATATCTTGAAAAAGCCGAGGCAGGATTGCATTCGCTATCGCGCCTTAATACGCGGTTGGAAAAAGATTTAAATTCGCGGTTGACTCACGCGCGCAAACAACGTCTACGGAATTCTTTTTTCTGCCTATCGGTGCCGCGACTGATGACACATCCCGTCGATTGATGGACCTGAGGAAAGAAGCGAATGAGCGTAGGGACAGCCACACCCAATCAGGAATCAAGAAGGCGAGACACATGTCCGACGCTCAGACTAATCTGTATCCTGCATCCCTGCTGTGCTCTTCGCGTTTCTTCCCATCTTACGAAGGCTGGAAAGCTTGCAGGAACGAGATTCCACGATATTTTTCAACGAGGCGATCTACTCCAACAATTAACTCCTTACAAAAGCCCCTATGAATCCGATCCAATTTAAAGATAAAGCGTCCCCATAATCAAAGAGGAATCCGCCGGTATTCTTCTCCTCTTTCATTTCTCTCGGAGACTATGCTAATGCCTTGCCTCTCTTCGTAATATCCCGAGTCCGAAAACGCCAGAACCTGAGATTAAAATTACTAATGACATTACTGTCCTCAAATATTTATCCCCTTTCTTGAAGTTGGGACTTATTCAGCGATAAAGCATTCTATTTTTCGAGAATTTGATCATACTCGGAAATATTCTAGAAGGAATGTTTTCAGAATTCTCCAGTTACTTGGAATGCATCCCTTTTTCCCCACCATCAAAATGAGTAATTCCACGGCCGGATGTAAGTTCTTAGGCATCCTAATGCAAAATCCTTCGAAGGCCCCCCGTCGTCCAACTTTCAGAAAAATTAATAAAGGAAAGGTTACTCTGGGCGCTACTAATCCCAGGAAGCCCCGGTGCTTTTCCTACCTTTCACGCCGCTTGGGTCCGCCCCTGTTTAATCCAAAATCTCCCTGATCTACCACTAGGTAATCGCTAGGATCCGAATGTAAAAATTTCTTTCCAAAGAACTAAAATTCAGGTTCATTATAATTAAACAAACTCATTTCTAACTGTTCCAATTTATATAAACGTACTTTTTTACTACCCTGAGATATCAAAGCGCCCACTACATCTGAATATTAGAGAATATTGTCATTTGAAATATAACATTTCCTTCCAAAGGACTCCCATGACAAAGAGGTTTTCTGGAAATATATTCATACCGCAGCTTCTGCTCATGGGATTATGTTGTCTGAAGATCTGATCTCACAGCAGATATTTAAATAACAACTAGGTTTTTGGAACGAAACCTGTTTACAAGAAGAGAAAAAGTAGTAATCGTTTACTTATATAATATTCAACATCTTAAGCATATTTCCTTTTATCTTAAAACCATCATTTCCTGTCATGGAGATGGAAGAAGACACGCAATCTTTAGGACATTTTATAACTTTTTTGAGTGAGACGTGTTTCAATGTCATATTTTTGCGGTGGATTGATTTTTAATCCGGTATAGAGCCTTATTAAAAGCAATGAGAAGTCATAGGAATACAATCGCGCCTCCTATGTCTAATCATTAGGTACTTGTGTTAGTGCCCGACTCACAGTCATGTTTGACCATTTCCCTTCACGTAACTTTCCCAATCACGATACACCAAAGTGACGTGACAAAATGATGAATGCACGAATGAAATACGACGAAATTAGAAGCGTTAATTATAAAATAATGTAATGAGAGAAACGATTCATCATTAACTCTAAAAATTGATTCAAAAATAATTGGAAGTAATAAGAGAAATA
>KZ308420.1:235046-282680 GCA_000376725.2 Ladona fulva | reverse complement strand
TTCTGAGTTTAAATACTCCAAATCATCTCTCGTGAGTGTATATATTCCACACATTTAAACAAACAACAAACTTTGTAACTTCCGGGACTGATCTGTTGTGAAAGTCACAAAGTGTGTGTTTTTAAATACGTGAGCCGTTAAGTTCCACGAAGTCACGCTCGATCATATCAATTTTATTTTAGTGTATATAATGCTTTATTCGCAGTTGTTCTAAAAGATTCATTTCAAAACGGCTTCGGTTTGTACCACAAACGTACGCTTGCAAATAGACGTATTTGAATACCTACAAAAATTACATTTCTTTTACATCTATCCCTGAACAACTTTACCGGTCATTTTATTAATTAAATCAACTATTGGGTCATCTTTTACTGTTTTAGCAAAGATAAAATAAGCTACTGATACAAACGGAGAATAGTCAACTTTGTCCGATAAAGACTAGATTTGGTTAGAACTATATATGAAAATTTATTATGTTCTTTAATGGTAAACCATCAATCTATCAATCTGCGAAATACCACTGAATACGCGTTTTCTTTGATAACCAGAAATAGATTTCTGTCTGATTTCTCTATGATAGTGGAGAGGTGAAGTCGTTTCCACAGTATAGTTACATAAATGGCTTTGCGTGGCAGATTTATATCAAGAAAGATATGATAGTCGATTAAAATGGGAACAGTAGAACTTCGTTTAAATTATATTAAAAATATTTAGTAATGTAATGAGATTGAATTTTTTCAGTGATGAATAAATGTCTTATAATAAATTGTCAATAGCTTGGTAAAGTAATGATTTGTATATTTTGTAACAAATTTAAAGGAATTACATATTTCACTGTTTATTTATTTTCATTGTCTCATTTATTTCATCAGTTGAATTAAAAAAATCTTTAATTGAATCACCCTTTCAATGACAAAGTATCACGTGGTTGCTATCGCTGGCTCTAGGACACCAAAGGAGCAGAATAACACCAGAAGATGTGCTATATTAACTAATATACTAAAATGCTTAATACATCACTCTGCAAAAGATTTTGTGAATCCGCTAAAACGCATTACGCATTGGACACCAGTTCTTAATGATGATTTTAACTTTTAACAGTTAGTGGGTTTCAGGTCCTTATAACGTAGGGATAAAACAGAAGTATGAATAAAGAAACTGGATGGAAAATGGCAACATACTTTAACGATAGCCAACAATTTGACCACTAGAAAATTATGGAAAATAATTACTCAATTTGATTGCATCTTTTTTCTTCAAGGGGGATCCCAATCTCATCGCCTGCTTATATACAACACTCGCTAGGCAATGACGTAAATCAGCGGCCGATTAAGATGGAAATGTTCGTAATTAAATGGCCAAGGTTACTTGCGTATCTGCCATCGAGTACAATAAAAGGGACGATTAAACAGGCAGGAAATTCCGTGGAAAGGTGGCCAGTGGAAGCCGTGATTCATACACCGAGTCACTGTTGATTCATCAGCACAAGTAAGGAAGCTGCCGTGGCCATTCTCTTTACTTACACGATAAAGGATAGATTGCGGGCTCATCTCGAACTTATCCTTCTATTTAATTATCATTACGTAGTTTCCTTAATCTCTCCGCGGTTTCAAATCAAGTAAACATTTACAATTCTTCATATTCTTCTTTAATTTGATTAAGGAAAACCATTAGACTTAATTTCTGGTGATCATGAAAAAGAGGAGGAAAATTTACTCCCGCTATATTTCTCAAATATTCCAAAAGACTTCCTTCCAATACATTTCTTTTAAATATATTTCAGGAACAGACATCTTTATGCAAGCATGTGTAAGAGGATGAGATGATAACATTTTTCCATTTCGTTACCAATGTACAAATTAAAAGTGAGCAGTCAACTTTGCCACGAAAAGATTAATCAAGCATCACTTCGACGATTTTCCAACTAATAACGTAATGGTAACATTTATCTCAGATTTTAATGTTTATTTTGATAACCGCGAATAAATGGAACGTTAGGAAACGATGCTGTCTATTCGAAGCGTGTATTTAAATCAAAGCATCAGTGCATCTCTTAAACGAAAACCTGAAAATAGTTTCCATGGGCAGGCATCGTCATTTGAAATATTATTCGAAGATAGCTTTAATTAACAGCTAAGGGATCGAAGAGCACTCAACAAACCGTGAAAGATTGGTTTTAGATTCCTGCCTAGTTAAAAGCTAACGACACTTGATTCATGGGACTAAAATCAATTCCAACCGAAGATATTAAATGAAATATAAGATATTCAATTAAAGACCACACCCTACGGCTAGAATGGAATAAATCATAACCGCATCTCAGAAAAATAACTGTTCTCCAAAATTGATTCCCCTCGGAATGCAACTGAAGAAGACCTCAATAGGTTCGAAATCAAAGGTCTTAACGCGTCTCGACCGTTATCTCCGCAGTCCTTCCACGGATTCGACCCACGAGCCTTCGGTTGAAAAATTTTAATTGCGAGCCGTCCAACCAACAGCAGTTGATGCCTTTCGGTACAACTCTGATGGGAAAATACAGCCCTAACATTCGCATTCGCCATCCGATAACCAGTATAATACAATCCCGATAATTTTATGGCTCCGAACGACCGCCTTGTAACGAAGCGAGGGGCCCTCGGAGATTCGATTTTCGATTACGAAATTCCTATATTATATTGAACGATCTCAAGGTCGTCGCACGTAAAGGGATAAAAAGAGAACCTCCGAAGTTATATTCCTTCCGTTCGACCGTTAACGGTATCACGGTCGTGACACGGCACGCGGATTCCATGGTGGGGAAGAGACTCGGAATGGTCCAAACTCATCCGATGATGCAATAGGTCAGATTAAAATAAACAAGAGGATACATCTCGAAAGCGGGAAGAATACGCGTTGAGTCGATATCTCTCGAGTTTAATCCTCCTCTCGCTTTCTCTAAAACATCCGTGGATTCTCGGAAGTGAAAGCGAACCAATCCGAAGCGATAAATATCACCGCTCTAAAATTGAATGATGAGATGAAAGGAAGGGGTGTTGGTAGAACAAACGCTTTCCGACGCTTTATTCCCTTTAGACTTGGGTTGTATGAGACGGCACTGTAGTTCTTGGTATGATTATCAATGTGAATGCTCGGTTGTGGATGCAGCAGGCATATGCTTCTGAGTTTAAATACTCCAAATCATCTCTCGTGAGTGTATACATTCCACACATTTAAACAAACAACAAACTTTGTAACTTCCGGGACTGATCTGTTGTGAAAGTCACAAAGTGTGTGTTTTTAAATACGTGAGCCGTTAAATTCCACGAAGTCACGCTCGATCATATCAATTTTATTTTAGTGTATATAATGCTTTATTCGCAGTTGTTCTAAAAGATTCATTTCAAAACGGCTTCGGTTTGTACCACAAACGTACGCTTGCAAATAGACGTATTTGAATACCTACAAAAATTACATTTCTTTTACATCTATCCCTGAACAACTTTACCGGTCATTTTATTAATTAAATCAACTATTGGGTCATCTTTTACTGTTTTAGCAAAGATAAAATAAGCTACTGATACAAACGGAGAATAGTCAACTTTGTCCGATAAAGACTAGATTTGGTTAGAACTATATATGAAAATTTATTATGTTCTTTAATGGTAAACCATCAATCTATCAATCTGCGAAATACCACTGAATACGCGTTTTCTTTGATAACCAGAAATAGATTTCTGTCTGATTTCTCTATGATAGTGGAGAGGTGAAGTCGTTTCCACAGTATAGTTACATAAATGGCTTTGCGTGGCAGATTTATATCAAGAAAGATATGATAGTCGATTAAAATGGGAACAGTAGAACTTCGTTTAAATTATATTAAAAATATTTAGTAATGTAATGAGATTGAATTTTTTCAGTGATGAATAAATGTCTTATAATAAATTGTCAATAGCTTGGTAAAGTAATGATTTGTATATTTTGTAACAAATTTAAAGGAATTACATATTTCACTGTTTATTTATTTTCATTGTCTCATTTATTTCATCAGTTGAATTAAAAAAATCTTTAATTGAATCACCCTTTCAATGACAAAGTATCACGTGGTTGCTATCGCTGGCTCTAGGACACCAAAGGAGCAGAATAAAACCAGAAGATGTGCTATATTAACTAATATACTAAAATGCTTAATACATCACTCTGCAAAAGATTTTGTNAAGGATATACAACTACTATACATAAAATCATCGAAAATTTCTGTTTCTATCTTAGCATACAAAATGAAATATGATGTAGATGTTTTTCTACTGTACTAAAATATGAACGAAGCTAGTAGTTTCTATAATTTTGTTTTTTTTTGCAGGAAATTAAGAATGAAATTAATAAAACTATACGATATTTGTGAAAACTCCTACAAAAAGAATCTACAAATTGACAAGGTTACCTTGGTTTCCAAGATTATATTGTTAATCAATTAAAACATTTCTTTTGCCAGATTCTGGCAAATTATTTGGCAAGAGCTTAAGACCACGCTAGGCTGCCTCATCAATTCTCTTCTTCATATAAGGAAAGGAATCCAAGTTCGTGATAGCCGGCGAAGAATGGAGACCACATCACCTAGAACATAGGCAATACAAACTGGTCTCACGAGTTGTCAAAGGATATCAGAACACATGATGCTGCGGAACAGATCCTCCACGGACATCAACAAGCCGCAATCAAGCGTCCTACCATCGCATCTCATCCTACCCCCGCTCCATCTCTCCAAATTCGATCCCCGACCGTCTTTTATGGTCAAGCCGAAACAAGAGTGGAACAGAAGAACAAAAGCAGAATTAAAAAAGAAAAATCAGCGCTTAAAAAAAGGTGCACTCACCTCCCCCTCCCATCCTCCTGTCCGAATCCGCTGCCCTCTCCGGCGACGGTCTGGGGCGCGGGGGCGGCCTCGGAGGCAATGCGGGGGGGCCCGGGGCCTTCTCCTTCGTCTCCGCCGCCTCACCACCCTCCTCCGCCCCCTCTTCCGCCGTCCCCCCTCCTCCCCCAGCACCCACTACACTACTATCCCCTTCGCAAGGCATCATACCACCCCCTCACTACCGTCCGACATCTCACTGCACGCAATGGGGATCACATAGCCTCCTCACGACGCCCACTACGTTGAAGAAATCCTTGCATCCACACAAGAACTCCCCCAAAAGAAAACACCCTTTACACCCTGGCAAACACGAACGTAACCCTCCACCCAAGGGGAAATCAGCCGGTACTACGGAGGTTTCCCGAGGGAAAAGGAACACAACCGGGGGTGTCAAACAAAAATCTTTTTCCCGAAAGTTTTCCTAAAAATTCACTAGTAAAATTCTGTTTCACTTATGCCTCTCGGGGAGTGTGAGAGAGCTGGTTTCCGCTCCCAGTCTTGGAGCGAACACCTCGAAGGTCGGCGGGCGAAGAGGAGTATGTACGCGCGCCGAGGAAAAAAGACGGTGCCTAAAGATCGCCGCCGCGAACCAATCCGGTTCCGAAAAGATCGTGCACGTGAAGGGCAAAGCAAAAAAATCAAAAACAATCTTCAGGTACTTCTTTTTTCCCTCTTCCTTTCCTTTGGACAAAGTCAAGCGATTGCGTATCGCCCCGTCCTCCGAATCTTCAGGACTCGATGTGTCGACTAGGAGGAACCGATCGCCGACGTCCAACTTTGTCGAGGGCTTCGGAGCGCTCTGCGGAGGCTCTGGAGTCCGCGGCAGGCCACAAGGAGACGGCGGAGAAGATCTGGGTACGTGCACCCATTCGCGAGGGAGAGGATAACGTCCGACAGGTGGTGCTGTCGGCGCCGGCTCGCGCGACGCCTCCCATCGGTGGCACCTGGAACCACGCGCCAAGAGCAAGGCAGAGTTACCCTCCCTTCCAACACCAATTCCCTTCTTTCACCTCTTCTGCTGGGGTCAGAGGACGTCGACCAGTGCTTAGAAGTGTTGGGGGAGTAGGGGAAACTCTACGGAGGGGAAAAGAGTCGAGAGTTCTCTATTAAATCGCTCTATCCCTAACAAAAACATTATACAATCTCGTGGGGGTTCCCCCAAACGATCGGTGCAGAAAAACCGCAGGTAGTTTCGGGGATAAAAGAAAATGGTTCTGTTAAACGATTCGAATAACCGTATCGCCGATAGATTGCCCCTAAGCTTACGACTGGTGCTGGAACGGAAAGAGGAAGAAGGTCGTCTCCTTTGAGGTCATCCGCTAAGCAGTAGTGTCAGGTTATTAGCTTCTCTTATCTAATCCCCTCCTGCGACACTGTAGGCACGAAAAGGCGACACGTTTCGGTTAGGAAGATGGAAATATTTCAGCGGGGAGAAGAGGGTGCGGGACCGGCTGGAAAGTGATGCCTGGACCAGAGGAATCCTTCTCTGAGGGGCCCCGTTCGAACTCCGGTGGGGAGGGGGAGAGAGACTCCGGGGTAGTCGGCGAATGGGAATGGGATGGAAAAAGGCACCTTCGAAAAGCCCGAGGCAATGTCGACGCCTTCCCCCGTCCGGTTTCTCGTGGCTGCTCTCTCCCCCATCCCTCCTCCTGCCGCCCACCGATGGAATGCCCTTCTCTCTTTCCCTCTCCAGCGTTGCCAACCACGTGGGCCAAAGATCTCGCCGTTCCCGAGGTAGCGATGCCAGCAAAGACTCGTTCGGAAGAACAGGGAGAGGGCCGAAGGAAGAAAAGAATGAACGTGGATGAGGAAGATGGAGAGGACGGGAGGAAGAATCGGGGTGCAGGGGAGGGCCGTTGGATAAGGAGTTCTATATAAAAAATGCTCGACAGATTTAAAGGAATTGAAAGGACGATATTTTTCTGCAGAGGATGGACCCTCTTTTCTCTTGAATGGTGGTGCACGCAAGCACTCGCGGAATAAACCCCAAAACACGCAAACGAGGTGGTGATGGGGAAGGGTTTGTTCCTTTTTTCGTGGTGAGTTCCCTTTTTTATCAGAGAGACGGAAAATATATAAGAGGAAGATTCGGTCGCCGTAAAGAGTTATTCTACTTTCGCATCTAGGGAAGCAGAAGAGAGGGGTAACACATTGTCTCGGTTTCTTTACCCGGTGTCTCCTGACTGAGGAACACCCTTGGCGAAAAAAGAGGACGTAATTGAGGAAGGAGAAGAGGGAGAGGAGATGTCGGGGATGGGGTTTGATCAACCGTTGTTTTATTAAAGGAGGATGACGGGTCGGTAAGGTATCGCGTGTGCGTGGGTGCGTCCCAAAAGAAGTCCTCATTCAGTAAAGAGGCGAGAAGAAGGGTTTGAAACCAGATGCTGATACTGCGGTAAGAATACGAGGGCTAGGATGGTGTCGGCGGTAGCCACCAGATGAGGATGGGCGTTGATGATGCTAATATCGCAGACCGCGATGCGGCCTCGGAAGCGTCGGAGATTTAAACGGCCGCATGGAGAGAGAGATTTTTCTTTATTTCGCTGTTTTTTTGCGAAGAGTACTCTCGGTTACTTACGGATATGAAGGAGGTCCGACGGTTCTTGAATAAAGCTCCCGAGGTTCAGAGAGCGGATTATGCGTGGGAAAGAATGCAAAGAATGTCCAATGCTCGCGCCCGCGGTGAACGCTTTATGGAACACTTCGGGGAATATGATTCGCAACACAGCTAACTCGGGACAAATTGTAGGAAAACTACAATGTGGAAGTAGATTTTGGCGAAGGAAATGCTACAAACTCTATCGATTACTGAGGTGGTTAATGTTAGATGATAAATAATTAAATAGCCCCTGATCACCTTGGTTATTCTTCGTATTATTTCACGTATTTCGTCCTTATGTTTAATATTAAGAAATAAAATCTTATGTGGGGCTCCAGGATAGCCAAGTGGGCAACGCGTTCGACTTCGGCGAAAGCAGTCCTGGGTTTGATTCCTAGTGGGGGTTCGCTTGCGGCATGAACTTAGCTGTGGAAGCACTTTTAACAATACTACTACTACTACTTATAATATCACGGGAGAAGTCTGTCTAAAAAAAAAAACGAGAATCTTCTTCAATAATTATAACTTCAGTATATCGTCTCCAAAATTCTCGGAAAAAAAACTGCGTCAGCAATTTTTTCCAACTCCCACTTTCTTAATTTTTTTGTTTTAAAGAAGGCAGTACCGAACATATAGCAGAAATTCCGATACACAATGGTGAGCGATTTCTATTAGAAATGGAATTTTCAAATATCCAATATATTCTTAACTAAAACGTATTGTGTTGAATTTTTCTTATATATTTCAACTGCAGATGCACCGCATAAACGTAAAAGTAAACATAACTCTTTCATTATCTATTTTTTCATCAAATGCTATAAATCTATAAATACTCAATATCATTTATGAGAAAAGACATTCAGAAAAGTTGAATGTATGAAACAGATGAGCGTTAATTGTTTAAAAAGTACATTAACAAATAAATGTCAGTGATACCTTGGAGCAATAACTGTTACCGATTTAGCAAAGTTGTCCATAGATTTAGTGAAAATAAACAAGCGTTCAACTCATCAGAAGAAAAGAGCGAAAATGTCTCTTCTTGGGAGAGCAGAAACGTTTTTCCGGTTTCATGCAGAACGCGTGTACCTCGAATGAAAACACGACCGAATTAAAAAGCTTCAATGTGAGGACATTTTTTTCCTCGAGATTAGACTTGGGAAAAAAGTGCCGACAGTGTTTGAGCAATGTGAAAGGGATGAGATAAAATTTATTTTGGTAATCGCTGTAAAAACAGGTGGCCGTTGATTTGAGGCGATTATTTAAAACTCTCAGCTCCCCTCGGACGATTCGTCATCGGAAATCCTCACGTCAGTGAAAAAATGCTGCGATAAATGTTTTTCTCTCCGCCCTAAAACAACTGAGCCGACGCATTCACTCGAGCGAAAAATCCATAAATAGACCAAAGAGAATTTTTCTCATCCACTATGGAGTGTAAACGAGTACAGTAAGTAAAGTAAAATATTGACATTGAGTGTCGCATTTATGACTATACGCTTAAAGATAGCTATCCCCAAGAAGTTGCTTCGAATAATGAAGCTTTGTATTATTTAATGCGAAGAAAGGAATAGAAAATTGTTATTTGATGTTTACTTTTCCTACCGCACTCTTAAAATTCGAGTGCCCATTTCACTTGACTTACATTTAAACAGGGTTCTTCGGACAATTGAGATGAAACTACATAATCGATATCCAAAGATCTACATATCTGCATATCTGCACAGACCGCAATACAACCAGAAATTATTTGTAATGATGAATGATTCATACTGAGATATTACTGGACCTTGAAATAAAACGAAAACAAACTATTTCAGTTTTAACTTTGTACCTTAAAATATCCCATCGATCATACGATCGCTAAATGAGTACGAGTATTGTGATGGGCATTATTTCTTAATGTGCTCACGGATAGCCTGGTGGAAGCGGTCTCGAGCTCGATTCCTGATGAGGGTTTAATTTTTATCTTACTTTCCAATTTATGTCTTTTGAATCCTCTTTGTAGTGGAAATAACATTCAAAAATATTCGCCTCATCTTTCTGCAGTTGTGTTTGCTCACTGACTGTATATTAAAGATATATTTGGGCGATCGAGTCAATTTGGGGCAATTTCATTAAGATAGTATGACTGTTAATAATTCATGCTTTATGCGTGTATGTAAGTATAAATATGCGGTATTAGAAATGAAAAATCCTTGCACGAAACCAAATCCATTAACATAACTTGAGGTTTTTTATTTCAAGTTAGAGAATAGAAATTTAAATAAAGTACAGTAAAATCAATAAATTATTCTCAAGAAATACTCCAGGACCTGAGAAACAGGAAACTGACATTAAAGATTACGAGAACTAAGTTCAAAATTTACCCCGCAGACAAAATTGACCGTATGGAGAAGTAAAGATTTATGAATATCTAAAAACTCTAAGCAAGATGATGTGTGTTGAGATTTTTGATTAGTAAAATCTTCAGGAATCAAGTAAGGTCGTTAAAACTTCTGTTTACGAAGTTTGATTGCAGAAAAAATACATAATTTCTTACCTTCTGTCGAATGATTATTATACCGTAAAAGAAGGAAAGTATCGTTTTCAGTCGTAAGCTGCTTAAATCTGCGCCAACGCTATGTCACCGTACTTATTTTCAGTTGATGTAATTGTGCGTATCATCGCTTCATAATCATAGTTTGCACATATTTAAGACCCGGTGGATATTCTGTTTGATACGCGTTCATTCCACGTTTATAGCTTTCATATCACCCATTCCGGTTCGGATACATCGATTTTTAGACCATTTTCCCTATTGATTTTGCGAAAACAGAATTGAGTGATTTTTTTCTTGCTGGTATGATTTTTATGGCGTAAAAAACAGTTATTCGAAAGTTGCCCTAAGGTCTTAATTTTCATTAGCCTGTTCTCCTAAGAAACTCAATCTGCATTTCGCCATTACTTGTAAGCATTCAAGTGAGTGAATAAAAACTTTTCCGTAAAAGCGATTAAAAAGATGATACACGAAGAACTCTTGAATTAAAGAAATTAAATGACATTCGCTATTACACTATTCGCTATTGAAACGTTATTCGCAATACGTATTTCCGACTATTCAAAGAACTGAGGAGATCTGATGCCACTAATATTCCATTGAAACCTTTAAGGAAAACATGTCATCGAATTTGAGTGAGATAAGTTCAGTGATTCAAAAGAGTCTCACTTTTGATGAATGTAATCAGGATTGAGTAACACGAACGTTAAAAGGCAAGCTGTCATTTTGAGTTAACAGCTCATTCCAACGTAAGATGTTAGCTAATATCCATGGCCGTAAATAAGAATAAATAAAGTATGGAGCTTTGAGCGTAATGGCTAATTCTCAACGGGTCCCAAGACCCAAAACTTTTATTATGACAGAGTCATCCTTTCTTTAATGGACCATTCGCAGTACGATTTAATCAGACTCCATTCAAATTTAATACTTCCCTCCACCGAGAAATCCCTGTCACACGGCATGAACCGTAAAAAGTACACATTCATCGTCACTGAGCCTCAGAGCTTTTGTAATACTCATTTTTCTTCCTTCAAACTTGTAACTTTACTAAATCTTGTTTTCTTTATCCAATTTTTGCTTCTTTTTTTCTGTGACCCCCTTTGTGTATCCTGATACTTTTTGAAAGCGAAAAAGATTTAATTTCACTGATGACATTCAGATTATTCACAAGATAGCTGATATAAATATTGATTTCATACTAATAACGCCGTCCATACAGCCAAATATGATAATTGGTGGTCGAAGGATGTAATGAAAAATAAACTATTACAGTTCTGAAGTAATAAGAGTCTATTGCATTTTAAAATGAAGCAAGCTATGGAAAGGATCATCTCCCTTGCCCAAGCTAAAATGTTTGCTCTAGGTCAAATGAAAACTTAGGTCGTGAGGAATATCTACACACAACGTACAGTGTTATGGCCCAGAATCCTGCTGA
The DNA here is from genome assembly GCA_000376725.2 of Ladona fulva. Lineage (NCBI taxonomy): Eukaryota > Metazoa > Arthropoda > Insecta > Odonata > Libellulidae > Ladona > Ladona fulva. The sequence continues at coordinate 271,222 of KZ308420.1, read as the reverse complement.
TATTCCCTTGGCGCTGCTACAACCCCAATAAAAAAGTGATATCCTTGGGTAGAAGGTGGTCACAAAACTGCTCCGAAGGATAGAATTGTTTGATCTCAGACCGTAAACATGAATACGTCTACACGAATATGTAGGTATATGCTTAGATGAGTTTAGAGACGTAAAAAACTTTATAAATAAAGGTAAATACGTACCTAGACTGAAGGTAACATTACCTTAATAGCCTAGATGTAGACGACTTTAGTAAAGATGAATCAGGGAGATCGACCTTTTGTCGAAAATATCATGAATAATCAGAATCTATGCGAATTATTAGCTAGAAAGAGGCATTAAAGGGAGCAAATACAAAGTAATAGTGTAAACGAAATATTGACTGGATGATTGTATCCCGGACAGCCAGGTGGGCTGCGCGTTCGCATTTCCTGGAAGCGGTCTTGGGATCGATTCCTGGAGGGGACTCATGTGCGAAATGACCTTAGTTGTCGAAGCACTTTTAGCAATAATACTATAATAAAATTGTACGAAAATGAAAAATTCTGTGAAATTTACAGTGTCCAGGCTGCTAGTGCAGTCAGAGAAATCAGAGGGAAGACATTTATAACAAGAAAATTAAAGCAAACCTTACTACTACTTCAATAAGGGTGTTGGAGGATAGGTAGACGTAAGTTATATATGGGAAATAGTTAAATCGATTATCTTTTTCGCGTTTTAGATCAAAAACTAATTCGTATTTTACTTAAGTTGCTTATTAACACGAAGAATAATGTTAAATGAGTCATCGTAACATGATCTTCTCTCTCGTTCCTTGGTTTTCCAATGTGCCTATATGAAGCAAAATTAAATACCTGACATTCACCGATGAGCAATAAGAAACGGGGACTCAATGAATAATAACTTACGTAGAGATCACATCCGTGCACTAGCTTCTTCGTGAGTTCATAGCTAAAGAATCTTCTAATTACCTTTTCTTCAATTGATGATAAGTAATAAGATCGCGGAAAAAGTTTATCTGTAAATTGAGTGCGGTGTCGGTATAATCGGATATAATACCATGGAAATTAGGGTTATGTCTTCTGATCATATTGAGAACAAAATCATAATATGATGCTCCACTCCGTAGTCCTCTTCTGACATTACGTCCTTCATTTTCAAGAAGATTTACTTTCTCCGTTCCCCGCGGTATTACTCTTCTCCCACACATCCATTCCGTAAGAAACAATCCATACCCACCTGCGATCCTGAAATATTTGGACCCGGCCGAGAAAAAGAAAGAAAAACAAAGATGAACCGAGCCGGATAGATGGATGGATGGTACGGGAGGGGAAAAAATTATCCTTAAAAAATGCATACCTCTTGCAACTCTGGGGATTCGACGCGTAAGAGTTGCTAGCATAAACGGAGAGAGCGCTGCTATAGACTCATTTTTCGCTTCCTTCCTTTCCACCTCAAACCCCTTCGCCCCCTTCCAGATCCACTTCCTCTTGCTCCTCCAGACTTCCGCCCAGGTGAATCGAACACGCCAGGGAGAAAACCACTCTTGGGCTCTGCTTGGATAGGGGAAGAGTTGGGTCGGATGGGCGTAATGCCACGGAAAGCGGGGGCAGTCTTAGGGGGTGGGGGAGAGAAGGGGCTTGAGTGGAGAGCGGAAGGGGGAGGAGTGAGGGCTGTAAATCGTCCGGCGTGGGAAATGCTTCGAGGAAGGGCAACACAATGACACCGTTTGAGAAAAAAATCGTCTCCAATTAGCCTTTCAGGATGGCAAACTAAAGGAGATGCGACGGGACATTAATTACGTCCCATTTTTATCTACTACGTCTCCTTCTTCCTCCTGGTCTATCCGATAAGCAAACATTTTGAAATCGCTTTTTTAGCCTTTCATACGAGACGATGGTTAATGGGCGGAAGGCACCCGCCGCCTCTCTGGGGTGGTCTGCATTCCCGCACCTCATTAAAGATCGAAGGATAAAAAAAGTCCTGTGGCCACCGCTTTAGCTGCTTAGGTCGATTCTATGGTTTGGATTTCAATTGGTTGCGGTTTAGAACGTTTTTTCTGGTGTTTTCTCACGGAAAGTCGAGAATTAAAGGTTTCGGAGTTAAAACACTGAATGGTTAAAATGCTCTAAGGTGGTAACGGAATTTCCGTTCCCCCTCAGCTTAACCACCGTAGATCTCTATTTAATTAGTGAAAAACGGAAGGAAACTCACATAAAGCAACGAAAAAATGTATTGGATGATTACGAAAAAGCTGCTCAGTTATCATCGAAAATCGGACAAACGTTGCCTGTGTGTGAGACGCTTCTGTAAACGAAGGAACGACGGTCGATTCTTGTTTGTGTAATATTTCAGTGTATTTTAATCCACGAATTGTCCATTATTCTTCTTACCTCGCAACCTTCAAGGAATCTCATCAATTTTTTGTTATGAGTTTTACTACGGCTTTACTAGTATTTACTAATTCAATTCTGTTTATCCAATGTTAGATAGTTGGTGATGATTTCTAAGTTTCGTAACATGAATATCTCTTCATGCCTAGCATGTTTAGGTTGAGTAAATTTTTACCTAAACCTTATTCCTTTGACATTTTGGAGTGTCTTCTATGCAGTGATTAGCCAACAAACATGAGTATTTCTGGTATGGCATTCTCTAAAGCGATTATCCGTAGCCGTATCCCAAATTTTTTGGCCATCGTTAAACTTTTAGGGCCCGGTGTATGTACATACATACGTGCGTCCACCAACAGATACTTCCCCTAACACAATCAGTGATCTTTAGCTGTCTCCGATAAACTGAGAAAAAATCTTCGTTTGCCGTACATATCGTTAACAATCACTCGTTGATCTAAGTACTCGTATATCTGGATTAATAACCAACTTAAGCCCGCGTATTATAATTTCTCATCTACCAACTCACAACCTAAATAATAGATAGTTATAATGAATAGTTTTAACTGAAAATTATTCCTATTTAAATTGTGATTTTCGGCAAGCAGGGCGTAGGAGATTAGATTGTTCTGTTCACTTCAGATAACAGACAAATGTATCCCTCTGGGACTCTTTGTCAATGATATAAGAGCATGACATAACAGAAAGTGTCACTTTTAACTCCTGTGTGTCAGATATTCTTCGAAACGTAAATTAACCAATTAAGAATGAAAAAATTTAAAGTAGTATGAAATTAAAATGGTGTGTACAATTTTCCAGTTCATGAGCAACTCTAGCCTATGATGAAACCGAAAAATTCTGGATTATATGGCATGTAGGGGTATATATAGTGTGGATATGTATACTTTTCCGCGCGTCATTATACCTTAACATACCATAAAAATCCTGGAGAAACTGTGTTAACGGTGAATACATTACAAACACAACCAAAGAAACTCAAAACACAAAAAAACACAAACAAAATAGACAAACTTGAAGCAACTTCAAAAAATCTCAAAATCGATCAGTAAATGGTGGATCATATGGTGCTCGCTATCTTCCTTGAGGCTGATTGCATCAGCTTTACAGTATGTCTTTAGGTCTAAGTGACTTTACGTTACTTTAACTTCTGTGACAATTCGGCAATCGAGTAACCCTGCTAACGAATTTTTCGGATACCAAACGTTTATTTCGCTTTCGTTTCACGCACGCGAATTCAAGCATACGACGAAGTAGTAGTAGAAATATTTCAACGAGCTTTGAATGTACCAATACTATGTAAATATGTAGAGGATAGAAGAATTTCCGGATAAAACATATGTTCTCCAACTCCTATTCTCGCAGACACAAATCATACTCCCTCCGAGTCCTTAACTTAAATATTTCAATGACGTTTCTTTTATTTTTATGCTCCACTACATCATTTCTTCCATTCATCATTACGTCGCCACGATAAGCAATCGAATATCCTGGGGCTGCTCTTCGTCCCTCTAAATATATTTCAGCTTGAATGAGTTTAACTTTAAAAGAAGTATATGATTTTTACTCGCACGAGAGAAAGGTTAGTGAAAAACTTTCTAATGAAAGCTAAATAGGATAGTTTATAAACTTATATGTTATAAACATATAGAGTATCTTATTCTGCATGCATATAATAGTCTCTTTTTCATGTTTCAGTGATCTCTTCAGAGCTACTCCTCCAGTATTTTCATAAAAAGTGTTCCCAGCGGTCGTGATTTACCTCAAGATGAGATTCATTTTCGTCTTCCATTAAATCAAATATTTGGAAACAATATAGCTCTGGGGATATGTTCGCTCACTTAGTGCGCTATCACTTAACACTCCACTTTTACGGAACCAATTAAGAGTGCTAAGTGACGAATGCCTAAACATGTAGTCTCGGCTATTTCACTTAGCACAAAATTCGTTTTAGCGCGAAGTGCCGCAAGAAGAGGATATTCCAACGAAAGGAACGTTTTCCAGTTTTAAAAAGATTCGTCTCCAAATTCCGCTAAATTGTTTTGCTGTGGGATATGCTCACGTCACTCCAGCATTCGTTGGACAGGATTTTGCGCGCGTTAAAAAAAATTCGTTTAGCTCTGAGGGATGGAAAATACCAGAATGAGAAAAAAATCCTCACTGCATCAAGAATAAAAAGCACTAAATTACCGGGAACAGCTGTCTATTTTTTTATATTTGCATTTAACGGCGACAATCTTTATCCAGACCTTTGCATATCACTATTGAAGAACTGGAATGTTCAACATAACATACACTCGCCCACTCTGAAAAGAGGTCATGAGTTAAAAGCAGTTAGTTCTGAGTACACAGATCTACGTTGGGTCGTGCATTATTTCATTTTAAAATCACGAAATCCACGAGAAACAATTTATCGTGAATATTTTTCGTCAAAGTACAGAAATGTCGACTTAGGAGGAGAAACTTCAAGTAAACTCCTCGAAGATGCGGGCACAGGCATCTTATTCTTCATTCTAAAGTTATGATGCCTATGCCTATTCTATTATAAGATAATATATGAGTGTTAGCGAATAAGGACTGACATTTTTATCTCTGTGGGTATTTTGCTCATTTTCCGCAAAACCAATGGTACCCGAATAATATATGCTAAATATTCCCGCATCGAGAGTAAATTTTTCAGTCTGCAGATTTTCGTTTGCGTGCGTGTACCACGACTCCTAATACATTAGACTTCATTTGAATTACGTACTTCATCCATTAGCATGTCATTGAAAATAGCAACTACAAATTCATATTTCATGCTCGTTCATTTAATTTCGATAAAATTACCGGCGGTTGGAGTTATTTTCGATTTACTTGGTAAACATATATTCCATGGATAAAACAGCTTCGAACTTCATTAACAACATGCCAGACGATTTACTTACTGCTTGTGCAATTGTCTTCTCAGGATGAACATGGTTTCCTTGGAAACAATTGGGTTAAAATGTACGCAACTTTTTATAGTGGAATGAAGGGAGCCGTAGAAATTACGGACTGTTGGATTTTCATCAGGTACAATCAAGGAAAAGGGTAAGATGAATGAAAGGGATGATGTTCTGGCGGGATAGCTTAATGGATAGAGCAACCGACCGGCAATTGGGAGACCCGGGCTCGAGTCCCGGTTCCGTCAGACTTTTTTCATGTCCGTTTCTCCTTGGGAATCAGGTACAATATTTGTTGATATTCAGTACAAAGCGATAGCGAGCGAACTGTTTCAATGGTTCCAGTAAAATAAGGAACATTTCCAGCTTGGATAGCATTGATTAATTTCATTCATATAACTTCAAATAAATTAGTGTATAATCAAGTGCAGACTATTTTCGAATAACTCCTACTTAACTTCCATAATTAAGAACTCCTAAATTACATTCTCAACCTGAAAAATTTTCTTCTCATTGGAAATTACAATGATTATATGTCCCTATGCAGAGATGTCTTATATTTAAACATTTTATTTTTATTAATTATAATTAAAACTACCAGTGAAGTTGGCATCTTTATTGATTCCGACCGTCAAACCCCTGTTTGGATTCAATTTCAAACCGGTTCCGACTTACATTTATCTATGGGAGATTCAGTAGTTTTAGCGTTTACATAAATATTTAAATTCAGTTGAAAACATTTTTATTTTTCACCCAAACAGAAATACAATTACACGTCCAAGGTTGTAATAAAACGCCCACGCGACCTGTCTCGAGACGCTTGACAATCATCAGGCACCTGATAAATATATATGTTATAAAAATATTTTCCATTTCTCCATTGAATTCCATCAAGTAAAGCTTCAACTCATTGATTTTTACAAATATTTACAAAGAATATCTCGTATAGAGAAATATTTATTTAAGCCAACCTGTATTCCTTCCAACTTGACTGGCATATTTTGCTATGCGGATACGTTTAACCCTCCGAATAACGGAAATCTTCACTTACCTCTCCATATTAACCAATCAAAATGTGGACATTCAAACATCAAATCCTAGGTTAGATATAATAGGTCCATCAAAAATATTTATTATCCTTTTCTCCTACAATTTCTATCGTCAACGCAACAATTGAAATTTATTGTGATGTAATTCGTAAATAAAACCGAGTGAAACAAGCTAAATGAAATAGAATAAGTCACATAATTTATTCGTTTCTAATTCATTATACACCCCATACCTTACTGTACACCTCACTACTTAATGATAATATGCTTAAAATGATGTTCATTCAAATTAGTTTGTAAAACTATTAAAATACCCCCCTGTTGATCAGTCCTTGTCATCCGCTGATCAATCTTGATCATTCAATCGTACAATTATGGACGTAGTATAAGGAGTAGCTTTAGAAACGGCATTCTTAATACTCCAGTTCTTAAAATGAGATGCTTACGGCGTATAGTTCATTAAGTAAAACGTAGTATTTTGATTCAGAGATGTATCTCATTTTCCTTGTAGCACTTAGGGCGATAGAATCGTGTTTTGTACAAAAGTTAGTGCGTGGGTATATATGCATCGCACGTGAGTAGTATGTCCTGCAAAATAGTGCACGTGGCATTCACCAACTGGCAGCAGCACAGCCGGGTGAATTATTCTCCTCTTTCCTCCACAGTTATTTCAATTTTCAAATTGAGCTTCTGTGGTTTACTCGTACGTAAGAGTACCATATATTCGGATTTCCGGTACATGGTCCCATTACTTCATGGAGAAGTAAAATTCTACCCTAAAATTTGCAACTTACAACTGCTGTAGATCGATGAGGATTTCCCTTGGAGATCGAAAATCTACACTTTGAGCTTCTGAGCGAAACAGAAAAGAAAGAAACATGACGTTCTTGAACTTTGTGAAGAGGGGAGAGAGGCTGAGGGGCTATTAGAACTCAAAGAGAAGTTGACTATTTTATTTCAGAGGCACAAATTATGAAGCTGCAGTAATTCGTTTCCGGATTAACAAAATGTTGAAAATTGATGTGGAGAAAACCGACAGAAAGTGTACTGGACAGAATGTGCAATAACATATAAATGAGCGTTACCCTATTGTTAATCCAAATGCATGCACAAACAGCCGTAGGAAGCGAAGAGGGAATGGAAAACTTCAACCAGGTTATCGATGCTGAGCACATTAAGGAGAATCTTTGTTGCAAACTCGTCATGGGTGACTTTAACGCTCGTGTAGGCCAACTTCAGTTGACAGTGTTACATTAGAGTATAGGCATTGGATGTCATAGGAATGTCGCATAATACTCAAGAAATGTATAACGCACGACTTCAACCCACATTTTTTTAAATTTCATTTTCCTATCTCATACTCTCCATGTAGAGGAGAATGAAATGAAACAGCTGATAATGACGAACAGAAATATTCGTCCTTTTTTTTACGACCAAAACTCAAAATCTGAAATATCAATTTCACTCAGAGGCGATGACGGGAATACTTGCGTCATAAAATTCTCATTTTGTCTATCAAACAATGGAATACGGAACATTTGATCGAGAAATTATCATCTGCCTCCGAGAAAGAAGGGTATATTCAATCTGGCTTTCATCCGGCGATGTTCTCAGGAAGAAGTGACATTTGCCTATAAGGCACCGTGCGAAAAATCCTCTCATAAGAAACCTCAGTATTCACCTACAAGAGGACATCATATCTATCAAAACAATCACAAAAGCCTTATTGTTACTCATGGGCCTAAACCTCACTTTGTATCCTCTTTTTCAGTCGAGTAAACTTGAAAGAATTACCTCAAATGAGGAAAATGAAAACTTTTAGGGCCATCGACAACATAACAGCTGCATTCAAGTGGACCTGACTATTTTCAATTCGTCTCTGGCTGAAACAGTTTCGAAAGGTTACCGAAGTACTGAGAGCAGTATAATACAAATGCTCGCAGCTTGCACCCACTCCTTCCTCTGGCTTACCTCTACACCAATAGGTAACAATGCCACCCCGCCAAGAGTAGGCTTTATCTTTCTACCTTTGAGACGCTTTAAGTGACCTGCATTGTGACTGAATTGAAGTCCTTGCGGAAATATAGAGGTACTTTGGTTTTAATAATTTGGAAGGGATTTGAAAAGGAAATCATTGCTTCTATTGTCATGATTCTTTCATTCTGATTGATTTCAGTTAGATAATGACGGGGTTAAAATAAAGGATATTTTTAACTTGAAAGAATAAAAAAGATCGTATGCTTGTGTCCGCTTTAGGTATATAATTAACCCCTTCCACTTGATTTCTCAATTGTCTTTCTAACTTAGAAAGGAATAAGATTCTTCAAAAATTTACTGGCAAAAAATGAATCAAATTATAAGTCGTTGAGAAGCATTGGCGGATTCAAGGGGGAGCGAGGAGCCAACCGGCCCCTTCGATGACTTAGTTGTAATTTCCCTAGGTGACGAAGTGATGTTTTGTAATGTGACAAAGAGCTTGAATTCGGATCTGAATATTAAGTTTTTCTTCGATCTCCATAAGAATACTGACTTTATTGCGATAAAATTGCATTTTAAAAGTTAATTGGAGATAAAGTCATATGGAGATTATGTTAAACCACCCTTCCCATGAGCAAGTTCCTAGATCCGTCCCTGGCTACGATTCAAAACGTAAGAATCTAAAATTTTGAATCTCTTTCAGAGAAATCGTTTTCTTCTCCTGAAATAATAGTCGACTTAAGAGCAAGTTTGATGAAATTTTACTGGTGTGAAATGCCTCACACAACAGTTATAGCTGTTTCAATAAGTGTATTTCTCATGAAAATTTCAATAGGTTAATTTGTTATGAACTGTTATAAAGGGACATTTTAAACTATAAATGATATGGTGAAATGCTTCAATGAATCTAATGAATGTCAAATATTCGAAAAGCAGGTTTATATCCTACATTAATTTAATGGCTAATTCGTTAGGTTATATACTTTGCAATAAGTTGTTTTTTTTTCTTCGTATCTATAATAATTTAAAAAATAACTTTTTATCTTTATCTAGTGATATGGTAAAGAGTTAGAAAGATCTCAAAAGATAACATCAAGTAATATATTACAAGCCATGGCCATGGCGTTTCAAATTAAAATTATATAACTGCTAAAGATTGAATTAAATTTCAGGGAATTTAGTCCAGCATAAATATTTAAAAATTTCCTTCTGTCATTTTTGGAAAAATGTATAAAATATCCTGTTAGTAATTTGAGTTTTTGGGTAACACTTCTCGTTTGTCGGGAGAAAGGCCAAAAAAGGTTTTAATTTTGAATTTTGGTAGAAGCCACATCTTCATCGGTTGCCCCGAATCATCGAAGCTGTGAGTGGTCTATCATTATTATGAACTCTGATAAATAATTCATATCAAAGAGCATTATAAATGTTTAATCGACATTTCATCACTTGATGATATTTAATGAGCAACGTCCATAAAATGAACCACGCGGCTAATCAGTGGACCGACAACTTACATATACAGATCTATCGCTCGAAAATTGAGAGCATCGGCAGTAATTAAATTTCAGTCATGCGTATAAACAATTTGAGCCTCGGGATCGTTTCTAATATGAATATGATTGAAATCAAACATTTATTTAACTTTTTAAAATCTCACCGGCCCTCGGTCGATGAAAAATCATCACTTTGATATCACACGATTTCCAATTTATTTTATGCTGTTGTTCCAGGATTTTCAGAGCTGCGTTCCGCACTACACCACAGAAAAACTTAGGTTCTCGAAAGTATGGCAGATATTTTTATTTTTTGACTCGCTATTGTAATGGCAAAATAAAATATCGGCAACTGTTGGAATAGTTAGCGTTAGCCTTAGGAGGACAATTTTTGAGTAGTAAATTGAAAACTAAGCAATGCTACAAAATAACATTTCATGAATTTCATGAACTGAATCCCATTTAATGGACTTTCTAATTCCCTTATTGGAATCGATAAATTTACCGATCCAATCCAATACCAATGTATGCAAGCCAATCGTTCCAACGAAAATAATACCGAATCTGTTTCCGATTGCACTCACGACAATCATTCCACACCCGAAAACGATAAAAATATTTTGATGAACCATTGAGAGAATTGTTTCGAGAACGAAATGAAAGAATACCGGTTGAGGGCAGGGCAGGAATTCCTCTTCGACCCGTATTAGGGCAGACATGCTAAGCGATGCGGTCATGCATGCATGTTAAACTTCCACAGTTTCTACTTTTGCTGCTTTTCATGCGGTCTCTTGGGGCCATGGCTTAAAGGGCGACGGATACCATCGCAAGGCGTAAATAACTCTCGGCCCAAGACGACTTTTAGGAGTGACTCAAGAACGTAACAAGACTGGGCCTTTCCCTCCTCAGTAATTTATCTTTCCGGATGCCAGAGCGAAATCTTTTTAGCATCTTAAAGAAAGTGAATGAGGATATCTCGCAGCAAGCAATAAACACTACTTTCAATGGGTGAATTGAAGTTTAAACTGACTTTTCCATGGCTTAGGTAAATATCGCCCCCCATTATCCTCCAGTTCCATTCAAGAGATGGAGTGCTTACGGAGGATTTAATTCGCGACTAACGGTTGAAAGGTGATCCCGAATGGAAGTTATGACCGCTACTTTGGGATACAATGGTTATTTTGTTGCCTAACAACTGATAGAGCCGTAAGAAGCCTGGTTTTCACGTTAAAACTGAAAGATCATTTCGGAGTTTTTCGCCTAAATTACCACAGTTTAAAATGCTTTTAGGCAGGGGCGTATCCATACACCCTGCGAGAAATGAGGATTATGATTTTAAGCTCCTGTTCTGAGGGTAGACTTAGGAAGAATGATTCGGACATGAATAGCGTTTGGTTGAAATTTCGATACCTGAAATGAGGATATTGCGTTAAAATTTTTTCTCGATTGTTTCTCAGAGCGCAGAAGAGGCGTGAAGCCTCCTTTTCGAATGCCTGAATAGGAGATTTATATGCATCTTCTGCTTCATCTAGTGGCACTGCTTAAAGTAGGATGATAGCTCGGCTTTAGATGACATTTCGCTTAGGAATCGACATCATTAGCCGAAATGCGATCTCCTATAGGTTCCCAAATAGGTTAGATAAACAAAGACACTGCCAAAAACTTCGAAACTCTCTCTTTAGTAACCGATAATGATCTGCATTCTTTTGATAATTCATGTGATTATATACTAATATTTATTAGCTAGCTAAGACCTTTCTTCTTTTGGTAATGCACGTGAATATATACGAATATTTATTCGTTAGCTAAGACCAAACAATCCTCTTCTGCGAACTGCTTGTCAGTACGGTTAGTTAGTTAGTAGCACGGTTATTTAGCCGAAGTATGAGTTAGCTGCAAGCAATTACAGAACAAGATTCTCGTCTCTCGTAAAATCTGAGTTCCACAATTTAGACCCACCTCTCAATTGAAAGTGATATTTCAACAACACAAATTGAACGCTCATCATTCAGATATTTGATTTCTAATGAAAAAAAATTTAAGGGGCTTGAGATGATTTTTGGCTAAAATGAGATTACAAAATAACGTATTCCATACTAAAATTTCACTGTGTAACATTCAGGGATTTTTCTAATATTTCTCACTTCAGATTTTTTAATGTCTGATATTTATTAAAATTATGGTATGAATAAGTTATGTATTCAATCATCATAGATTTGCAATACAATTTAACATAAGTTCCGCCATGATTGATGGGGGAAATTTAACAAACGAGAAGCTGATACTCATGGTCATAGTAGTATCCTATAAGCAAACGCAGGGAATTTCTGCCTTAAATAGAATTAAAGGTGAGGAGATGATATTAATAAATTAATTTNTGCGAACATAACCCGTAATTTTGCAACATCTTCAAACCGGAAAACGGCTTCTTGTTCCGAGTTGGCTCTACCCATTTACGCAGCCAGCAATTGTATTTCGAAAAAGCAAGAAACTATTTTCCTTATCTGTTGAATTATCTCGGGTATGCCTTAAGAAATATATTAAAATTTTAATAGACTTACAGTTCACGCATCAGGGCTTAGAATGTTCAGAAGTCTTCGATAGTAGAGATGCATTTTTTAGGTCACTCTTTACCAGTGTACTCGTACATATAAAAATAAATGCTCTATATACACAGCACATAACCTGGAACTGAAATGTACTTGAAACATTCAGAATTAAAATGAATGTTTTCGAACTTTTCATCTCTGATTAATGTAACTTTATTCAAATACATTTTAGACTCTTTGATGATGGATCACAATTTAAAGGAAACAGAATTACAATAAAAATATCAAATAAAAAATTATTTGAAAATATCAAATAAAAAATTATTTGAAAATTATTTTCCATCCAAGGCGCTCAAATAGGCCAAAAAATCTTTTATATGAGTTTTTAGTATAATTCCTTCTCCTTCTCCTTCTCCAAATATGTGTGCGTTCCAACCAATTGTATCTCAACTCACATGACCTTTTTTATCGATTTTTTTTCTCATAAAATCGCTTCTTACTATTAGTTTTATGGTTGAAGTGTTGCACCAATATCTTTTTTCTGCTCTTGTCTTTCCCTGAAATTTACTTGATCTTCGTTGGCTGCGCGAGATCTTAGAGTAATAACTACTTCAAAGACGGTCTTCTAAGGCGATTCCAATAGGAGCTGTGTTGGAGAGAGCAGCACTACCTTTTCGATGGCTTTTCATTAAGAAGCGAGAAAAATATTTCGCCAAATCCATCTTGCCGGAAAGATTGCGAAAGGATTTAAAAATAGACCTTGCCAAACCCAAATTTATTACTCGCGCCCAGGCTATTTTTCTTCATTGGCAGCGAGGCTCGAGTTCTTACGGCTGAGTCGTTTCGGGGTCCTCAACTCCACCCCGGCAACTTTTCTACTTCGAACAATTATAGCTTAAGACTTCGATTAAAACGTCCGCCTAACCAGTCCACCTCACGTTCAGTACTATCAGCGATTTTTCATCTCGTAGTATTGCTAGAAACTCTTTCCGGAGTATTAGTGATCATAAAAAATGGACTTATTACATTTTGTTTTCCCTTTTTCTTAATTACGCAAGATGATTTCCCTTGAACTGAGTAATTAGAATCACCTTTCGTTCCGAAATCTGTTTCATAGTCCACACATTTTTTTACCTCAAAGTTTGCTATTATAAATATTTTATTCTTCCGATATCCCATCAATTTAACATGTTTTGCACCTCCATCACTTCGAGGGCGTTTTCTTGCAAGGGATATTTATATTTTCTGGTTGTAAATGTCAGATTTTTTAGCAATATCAATCCTTTTTTCCCTTTCCACTATTCTATTCTTTTACTTTCTTAACTATATGCACTCGATGTTTTTGTCGTCTAGTGTACGACTGTTCAATCTTGTGATTTTAATGGGTTAAATCCGGAAATCTCATTTTAAGTAAGTATTTCGACAAAAGTTCACTGTAAAACTTTCACTTACTCGGTTGTTGACCAGTATACAGAGATAGTGAATTTCGTGGAAATTATGAGACAATTATCAAATAAGTCTCGCACTCAAACTAAATGAGTTAACTTATGTTTGGGTCAAATAGTATTGTGCACGTGAAACCCATAAACTGTTTCCTTTATTTAATAGATTAGAAGTGCACTTATGTCTGCAGTGAACATCTACTGAAAACTGCCCGCTTTTCGGTAAAGTTTTACAGTATATTCTGTCCTACTCACGTTGGTACACTAGCTGTGAACATGAAAGCAATGGTTCGCCTCTTGAAATTGCGCCGTCTGTGGAGAAAAGGAAAGAAGTGGTGATAAATTCTACACCTTATTAAAATATGCTACCGGTCTCGACGCGTTTGCTCATCATCAGGCAATGACCAAGGAACATTACGTTCTGCAAGATTAGGTGTAATTGTCTCTCTACAATATCTGATTTATGATTTTATTCTAGGCTGAAATTACATAAACTTTATCATTTTCAACGATATTCATTTCAATTTCACAGCTCAGATTACTTTTATACTTTTGAAAACATTTTTATGAATATTACGGGCGGAAATCAGTGCTGTCGTGGAATATTAGTTTATTCGAACCAAGGATATATTGTAAAAATACGTAGGATGAAATATTATTTTAAATGTAGCTTTCATTTTTAAGTAAAGGACAAAATTTTGTCACCCAGAAATGCAGAAATCTTTCTAAAAAGATAGAATGAATTACTGAAAACCGAAAGGTATCGAGTATCATGAGACACGCATATTAATTTTCCAAACCTTAGGTATTGTCATCTTCATATTAATAGAACTCTTGAATTAGGTACCATTAATTACACCGGGATTTAGTTGGAAAGCTCATCGACTCGGCATGGAAATCTACTATCCCTCTCCTTCTCAAAAATTGACCTGAACAATTATATAAAACCTTCTATGCTTTATATCCTCATTGAGGAAAGTTAATTAACAGCGTTCAATTCATCGCCAAATTTTTATTCTAAATTAAAACTGTAACAACGTTCTCTCATTTTCCAAAACGAAAACAGCAATGACCTTATATTTGTATATATAATGATTTTATAAGTAAAATATAAGCGAATAAAGATTTCTCATAATATGTATGATATTAAACATCTTCTTGCTCTAAACATGAAGCTTGTCGGAGAGAAAGATGGTACCAATAATGTTTCTTTAAATATTCCAAATACTCCTCTATCGTGCTGGAGGTCCTCTGTTTAAGATACAAAAGACATATTTTGGTAGAAACAATGTTATGGTTAGAACTAACATTGTCACAATAGGTTTGTCTATAAAATGGCGTATTCCTTTATCCTAGTCAATCATTTCTTAACAAACAAAGGAAGAATTAATTCGAAAAATAGTTTTCAGGTAAAGCCCACAGAAAAACGACAACCTTTTACGAAAACTCAAGATCTAGGAATCTCAATAAATTATTTGCTGAAATAATTTTTATATATTATCTTTATTTTAAGCAGTTAATGAATATGGAATGAGAATTGGAGATAGTTTCATCCTTTATAGGAATCTAATTTTCGAAGAAATTTCTTTTTTACGTTCACTGCTAAATTTAGTGAAGCCATCGTTGCTGCTATGAGAGAATTGTGTTCCACCTCTTGTGGAGAACTTTCTCCATTAACAGTGCATCTGCATATCGTTCGAAAGTAACGCTGAGAAGATAACACGTCTCACTTTGATAAAAGTGCCGGTAAAAGAAAAGAAATATGGATCCGGTCTCCAGTCAGTGAAAAACAATGTAGCAATGTCTGGTCCAGAAACTGCTCATGATCAATTTCGAATGTAGTTTCGAAACATCGCCGAGGCTGCAAATTATAGTCGGTCCAAATAAGGCAAGTACGGCGGCTTTACAACACATGACAATGCAACCCACAAAGGGCCCGCGATCCAGGTGAAAAAATGAAGGTAGCAGCTGCGTACGCAGGCATTCTAATTAAAGGCAGAGGCCCTCGCGCTGTTGCCTCCGGTGGTTGCAAGTATGTAGCTGGATTTAATTATAAAGCTTTTATTGCGAACATAACCCGTAATTTTGCAACATCTTCAAACCGGAAAACGGCTTCTTGTTCCGAGTTGGCTCTACCCATTTACGCAGCCAGCAATTGTATTTCGAAAAAGCAAGAAACTATTTTCCTTATCTGTTGAATTATCTCGGGTATGCCTTTCGAACGTTTTTCTCGGTAAAGTTTCGAAGCTTGCGCTGCAAAAATTCAAAGAGCGCGCTAGTTAATCTCGGTTTATTTTAAGATTTGTGCTGAGATATTGAAAAGCGGTTTCTAGAAGCACGCTTGAAAAAGAGCATGCTATAATAAGAACTCCTTCCTTTTCATCTCCGATTCCCTTTTCAACACTCATTGTCATAACTTGTGGATGATCTTAATCCGGTCTCCGGAATCATAGGTAAGCTGTTTTTAAGCAGTAGTATTTTCTCCTGCCAAGTCCATTGAAAGAGCCGAGTGGTTAATACTTTTGGTGCTGAAGTCAAGTTAGAATATTTCCGGACGACATGGTAATTTACAGGAAACCTTGTCGAACTAGGTAAAATTATGAAATAGTTCGGCGATTTGGTATAGATATTAATGTAGACAAATGTTCAGAAGATAATTTCCTCGAAAGGAAATCAATCGAATCATTGAATTGCTTCCGAAGGAAAAACAGTAGAATCGGTGAAATATCTTGGAGTAACCCTTGCGAAAAATTTAACATGGAGTATTCACATTCGCAATACATGTGGACGAGCACTCAGGGGTCGTCTTTAAATGTCACACTTCAGGTAGTCTAGGGATTTGTGACACTAGATCACATAGGATATTTAGATTTAAATTTAGATTTGTACCCCGATAGCCGCAAGGCTAAGCGTATGGCAAGGGTTGTTTTAACGCCTTACCTAATCTACCTTATTAGCTTCTCTGATGCTATGCGGAAAGAACGACCAAAAGTAATTATATGTTTCAGCGATTATTTCCTTGTAAAGCCTGGTCGTCGCCTCTCGAATAGAGGTTCCTTTGTTACCGAAATTACACTGTTTTTTACTTTGCCTAAAAATTCTGGACCGATGAATTTTTCGAAAACCTTTCGTCGGTAATCAGATCTTTTCTCCTGGAGCGAGCGAGCGAGTTCCACCCGACTGATTTTATCATAGCCGTAACGCTACCGTCGAACCTGAACTCTCCACTGACGGACTGCTCTACGTTGAACCATCTCTACATCTGAGATTAGCCCTACTTATGTGGATCCCAGATTGGTGATATGATCCCAGCAGTATTCCAGATTTGGTCGAATGAGGGAAAAGTACGCAATTCCTTTGAATCTAGATGGGCATCCTCTCTCGGTTCTACTTGTTAATCTTTGCATTCTATTCTCCTTAGCTATGACATCTCGAATATGTTCCTTGAACGATAAGCTACTGCTTAGTATAACTCTTAGGTATTTATTGTGACGCACGAACTCTAAGGGATATCCTGAAATTCGATTGTTCGCTACTAATAACGTTAGTGGAACGCGTGCAAGATATAGCAACGCACTTCTTCGCACTCAAATCAAACTGCCAATCTTTGCACCAACTTGATATTACGCTTTTGTCGTTCGTTCGGAAATAGAATCATATGTTTCGATTAAAGTAAATGTAATCTTTCTGGATCAGAATGTAGGATGACTGTTTGGTGAAAACCAAAGCCGGAAGTAAAGCCAGAAAAATATTTGGGTTACAGTGCACAATGGTTGTGGGCATGAGATGGTTTGGGGTGGCATGACGTCTTCTGGTAAAGTAAATCTATCGTTTACTGAGGGAACAATGGATGTTATTACATTACTGTATTGTCCTGCAGCTTGGTAAAGTATACTGAAAAATTAAGCATTTCATAAGCATAAAAATATAGGAGAACCATAAAAACCAAGGAATGGTTGCTTTATAATGTTCATAGGGGGCCATTACATCCCCTCACAATCGTGCAATATATTGCACGAGACAACAAAAAAAAGTTGTAATCGATGCCCAGTAAGCTACAGGCTGTTATAAATGCGAAGGGTTTGCATAAAAAATGTATTTTATTCATGGTAATTTCCTATAATTTTCCATAATTTGATGGTTAAATGAGTACATGCATTAGTGTAACATAAACCTATTTCTTATGTGCAAACACTCTTTTAGCCTAGAAAAGTTTATTCTTCTAATGGCACAATTGCTTATTCATAATAACAGAACATTTCTTTTTTGATTTAGTTTTAATTTTGAGTTATTTATACAATAAAGTGATTTTCATCCTTAAAGAATCTCCAAATGTTATTTTATTGCAGAAAAATGAGGTGTGCAAATACTTTTTTGCCCAGTGTATGTTGTCCTGATACTGTGAGAATAAAACAGGGAAATAGAGATTGGAGATAGTCCTTCCAAGAATACATTTTACTGCATTTACATAATGATTAGTGAATGTGATGGTGCATGCAGCAAAATAAGAAACATTTAAATTTACAGTATGTAAATTTAATTGTTTCTTACTTTTATGCTTAAATAAATATTCCATGTGGATTATAAGAAAACTTCATATCCATTATAAGAAAACTTCATACTCAATTATCAAAGAGAAATACTTAGTTCTGGATTTTTAAGAATATGTTCCAGTCCAATCTGTCTCTCTTACTTGCCAAATGGGTGCTCTAAGCAATTGAGCTATTGGGCAGCTCAATTGGGACTTGTGTTTAAATGACCTCTTGTTCTTTCATGTAGCAGAATTAATTGTGTTAGAGATGAAGAGGTCCTATAGTTGGTTCCAGAGCAGATGAAATAAAATCTGTGGTGAAACTTTTTAGGCTATCTAAACTGCAGCTGAAATCATAGTGTAACACTTCTATCACCTCCTTCTTCTACTTAACTCTATTTGAGGGATTTTCATAATGTTACAGTACTTCCTGTCTCACTTCAATCTTGAAGAAAAAGGTAAATACCTAGAGGAGTAGACATTTAAACTGAAGATGAATTTGAAGCATCCTCATATACTCAAGAGGCTAAGTGTATTAGACCCAGATATCCTGAAATAATTGTTTTAATAATGTATCCACAGATACCACTTATCCATACATCACAATGAAACCTTAAAATAGGTTAAAGATCTGAAAAATCCTGATTGAAGAGTGTAAAACAATTAATATCCTCTCTCTCTCCTCTGGATAGTCATGGATTATATAAATACTAGTAATAAATGGGAAAGAACAAATACTAAAGTTAGGTGTTGATGTATAAATGAGTTTCACATTATGTTTTGATATACTACCAATCTCTTCTCTCACTGTACCTTCCATTGATAATTTAGTATTAATATGAAACCGTAAATAAATATTTGAAATCTATCCTAGGTATCATTTTCTAGCATGGGATTAAGTCATTTAAGATATAACATCCTAGTGTTATGAGAATTGCAGAATTACAAGTTTCTCTGGAGTAGATAAAATAAAGTTACATTCTAGAAAATTGAAAATAAAATAGTGAACTTTTAGGAAACCTAGTTAAAGTGGACACAGTCCTAAATTTCTGTATAGGTATGGATAATTCCGGTTCCTTAAAACCAAGAGAAATAAGGAAGACAATATCATAATATGTGTCACAATGAAGTCAATCCTAATGTTTACGCTCTGAAACTCTGAATTAATAAATACGTTAATAGAAAAGGCTAAGGATGGGAAATTGATAGTTAAAAAATGATTTCCCACTTCTATTTACTAACAACATCTTTTTTGAGTTTTGTGATAATTTTATTAATAACCAGTTCCAAAAATAGAAAAGATTATTATATATTATATTACTTATTATTGTTAATGATTATTAATATTTTATAATTTGAACATTCACACATTAAATGGGGTCATATTTATCAGGGAAGACTGGTGAAAAGGCTTTGGTGAAAGACTCTTTTAGTTATGGGAAGTAAATTTAAAGACAAAATATTGAAGAGGTTGGTTGTTTTGTTGAAATAAAAGACTTCCATTCCAAAGTTCTTCCAAACCATGGCATAAGGTAATTATACAAATATAATTGTCACTGAAGAGTAGAAAAAAACACTGTAAAACTTCCACACTATTGGAATTTATTTCCAATGTTACATTTCATAATGTAACATTGGAAATAAATTCCAATACCTAGTGTGGAAGTTTTACAGTGTTTTTTTCTACTCTTCAGAATGTCCTTCCACGAAGTTCCGCCGAATATGATAGAATTTATAATTGTCACTGACAACTTGAGGTGTTATAATTCAGAAAAAATATTATTAACTAGCAAAACTCTCATTTATTTGCTTTGGAGCTAAAATTTTTACATTAATCAGAATTTTGAATGTTAATAAAATTTTTGTGTGGCACTTGGGTTTCATGTGCCATCCCAAACACCAAAAGACCCATTTAATAGATCTGGAATGAATAGACTTGATTTTAATAACTGCAGCATAGCCCATGTAGTCCTCCCCTTGTGAAATAATAATTACTTAGTAATTTTTCTTAACTACTTACCTATTACTCTTACCTTTTGTTTACCCCTGCTGTTCTCCCTTCACTTCTTCTTCTGTTTTCAGTTTTCCAGGATTCTTAACTGCTTTCTTTTTATGATCATAGTGCATTGCTGTTGAAAATAGTGAACTATGATTTTTATTTTATTTTATGGAAGAGAGTAGGTTTTGCATAATTTATCCTGTTTCTTGTTATAAAAATTCAGCGTTACATCATTTTTTTACACTGTCTCTGTAAAACATTTATATTAAGTGAAAATTTTGTAATCATCACTTATTCATCAATAAAAATAACTTTAGCCCATTAAAGGCTTTCTTTAGTATTTAAAGGAGTGTTCTGGATGAAAAATGAAGAAAAAGGATATTTCTTACATCATACCACAAAAAAAACATGTAACAAAGTGGATTATTGTTAATGACCTGCCAGACAAAATACTGCTGTATGTAGTAGTACATACACATTTCATTTAGATTTTACATTTTGCTAAATATGCGTCTTGACCTTCCTCAGTTACTGCTATTGCACAAATATAATATGGTTAATATACCATAAATATTAACATAAAACAAGCAGCATAATAACAAGGAGGAATTTTTTGTAAAGAAAATGGAATTTATTATTAAAGGATTTAAGCTTCAAAGTGTTTTAGATATCCAAGGATAAACATATGTCAAAAATAGCAACATGAAAAGAAAAATTTTGAAAAATAAGTTTAATTTAAATTAAAAAGCAAGAGAGCTATGAAGATGTTTCAGCTCAGTAATATTGATACCAGGAATCAATTACTGCTTTTCTATGCATTTCACCTCATTGAGTTATGCAATTTGGACTGATGCAATATATTCTTAATAAGGGTTTATTCCTTGCATTGATTCTTAGGAAAAAATTTTCAAGTTAAGCAATTTTATTACCTTGAAAAACATAACATTCATTGTTGAAGCAATGTAATTTTTGAGGGAATCATTTTAGGTGGTCAAATTCCCTTGATGCCAACAAACACAGTGACTTGATACAGAAAACTTATTGACACTTATTATAGCACTTACATCAGCTTAAGAAGTAGAGTAAATTTAGAATATTGAATTGAAATATGAAATATAGGTATAATGAATAAGCTCCTATTTATTCAATTAAGCTAAATAAAAAATAGTATACACCTATGACATTCAGGATTTCAGCTCTGAATTTTAAGGGGAAAAAAGTGCCTGTTATAGTGTTTTTATCATATGATGATTTAATGTACCAAATAAACACTGAATAAATAAAGCTGCTTATATTTAATTGATGCAATCTGTAAAAATCAGTAAAACACTCCCTTTTATCCACTATTGGAGGAATTTGAGTTTTCTTTTCTACCTTTCAATTTATTTGATGTTTTAATTCGAAGCCATATTTAGCTCAAGAATCATTTATTCTCTTCAATTCAACCTGTATTTAATGCTATCAATGTAAATTTTAAGTTCTTGGCTAACTTCTGTTCTTATTAGATCCTATAATTGTTTCATTAGATTTTTTTGTAAGATAAATTAATTTTAAATGAAATTCTTTCTTTTCCCAAATTTAAGTAAATACGATCTAAATATTCCTTAATGACAAACTATACTTCATGATAAGTAAATGTTAAGTTTCTTTTTGGAATATAATGAATAGGTAAGAAGATATTGATTGTTAACTGATGCTCCTTTAGAACGGTGATATATGTTTGAATACTCCAACATTTTCGTTTAAAAGGAAGTTGAGTGTTGACCCGTAAATAAATTTCGTTAGAGTTGATATTTCTTTTAAAAATCCCTCTTAATATCGTGGAGTTGTATTCGATGGATCGATTGCAAATATCGATGCCAAACGATAATTCGCCACGCGCGTTGATCAGTTGCTGATGGGCATTTGATGGAATGTGGTGGGATATATTGTTCTTTAACCCTGTGTGTTCGTTGTTTCCGAGAGCTAATGGTAATTATTTCACGAAATGATAAATTTCAATAGTTTATTCTGCGACTCAATTATGATCTTCAAAATCGTTATTTGCAAATAAATCTTTAAAACCACTCTGCAATCAATGAGATAAATTAGTAAATAGTTAATCGTGTTTAAATTGTCATTCCCTCGTAAGTTATGTGTGTACGTATGCAGCAAAATATAATATAATGTTGGATACTAAACATAGTGCTACTGCGTGTACAATTGTTTAGACGATGACTTGCTGGCGATGAATCATATTATTTCTGTAATTTCTTTTGTTTTTCCTGTAATATCATTTATTAGAAGGATTTGAATACTTAATGTATAAAAAATTCTTTGTCTCTGTTTTCTCCTGCCTTTGCTTTCGCGTATAAATTTTCTAGGAAATGTTATTATATCTTAAGAGTTAGTATGGGAAAAGACTAACTAGTCTCCAAATGAAGACTTGTTGTTGTTCTACTTCTTCTTATTATATAAGCTTTGAATTAAACATATAGAACAGTTCAGTAAAATGTGTACCATGATTTTGAAGCAACGTAAAATTACTTCTTGCTCGAATAATAAGGCAAAAATTAACATTGTCATTCAGTGCACTGGAAGAGTCTGAGAAACAGTTGCTTTTGGCTGTTCTGTGAATCTAAATATCATCGAAATGAAAGTAGAATTAGAACTAAACGGAGTGTAACTGCTGCTTTACTTCAATTTCTATGCTTTGCGAGTGAAAGCAAGTGTTAAATATTGAAAGTGATAATGGAGAATGTACAGCCTTTGTGGATTTCATTTGTAGTAAAGACCAGTGTTTTCAGGAAGCTAGATTCTCCGTTTCTAGAATAATAATACTTCTCTTGGTATTTAATAAAGGATTTGTTCGACCAAATTATAATAGTTTTTCAATTTCTATGGTATTAGTGTTAATTATGAGGAGCATGTGTTACCTGTTGCATCATTAAATTCTTGTTGAGTAAAGTTCTTAGATTTTCAAATTTATTTTTGTAAATGTTACGGTAAAATGAAAGCATTTGATGTAATCCTCTTGTAAATTTACTGATAAATGTTGAATGTTTTTCATCTTAAAGGTTTTCAATAGTAGTTGGAATATTTATGCAGTCTGGCAGTTTTCTGTAGTAGTATTTTTTATACAGGTCCAATATGTAGAGAAAGTATTTTGGCTTTAACAAATACTTTACTCTCAACTTATTGGATTGACATTTGCATGATGGGATGATAATCTTTTAAACTCAACTCTACTATGCTTTTAGGATTTGGAAAGTATAGCTCAAACTTTGTTTAAAAAACCTAGCTCTAATGAGGTGCAGTTAGGCAGCAAGGTTAAATTATTTGTCCACATTGGGTTAAAATTCCCATGTTTAAAATTTGATTTAGTTTAACTATTATTTAGTGAACCCACTTCAAATGCTGGGGCTTGGTTAAACATAGTGAGTGGATGGTGTTAAAAAAATTCTTCTCTGCTATTATTGCTGTACAGAAAAGAATAAAGAGAAGTTTCTGCTGTGGATTTTTATCTCGACCCTGACTGTACCTCCAAGGATGGAGAATGGTCTTCAGGAGTAAGCCGTTACTTTTGTGAGTTGGAATTTCCATTTCATATTGTATTTTTTCATCAAATTTAGTTAAATTTTCCTATCTTTATTCTGTTTAGAAAATGAGGGAATCTATTTCTTTGAATGGTTTTAAAAAATGATAGTTTACTTTAAAATACAGAGGAAATCATTTACAATGACCTTTAATAGTAGTTGGAAATATGTATATATATTAAATACTATGACAGCATAAATTATGTCATCACTTCTTGACTTTTCTTTACTCTGAACCATAGAATTAACAATCTGTTATGAAATAAATAGCTGTGTGTGATGTTACAATTGATGATATGACATAATAAGTATGAGTGTTTTTCGTGAATTTCAATTGAGAAAAATTGTGAACTGAATTTTCTTTTTCATAATTCCATTTTTCATCCATATAGCTTATATAATATTAAAATAAAAGCCCTTCCAGCTTGTCTGGTGTGTAAATAATATATATAACTAAAGATTAAAATTGCTGAAATATAAAGATCATTGCCAAATTATTCCCATTGCATATTTATATACTTAAATCACTACAAGCTTGCTGTTAGTAACAAATGATACTGAAGGATTCAAAGAATCATTATCATTGCTTCTGGTCTGTGGGCAAACTCAAAATTGCAAGAATTAGCTAAATGTAACTTTGTGCTTTCCTAAATTTATCCTACTTAATGATAAATCCTAAAATTATTTTTAGCTTAACTATAAATTAAGAATAGGCCTAAACCTGGTTATTATTTCTCAATATTTTCAATTATCAATCCACTTGTGAATGATTTCCTCTTATTATCTATATTTGACATTTTGGTGGAAGAACTGGTGGACTAGCATGGAATAAGTTAAATATTCTCTATTGGCCATTTTATCATCAATTTACACATAATGATTCAGAGTTGTTGAGAATAGCACTGTGTGGCAAATTTAAGTCATATTTTATTAATGAAAAATTTTTCTGATGGAAAATCAGACTGTTTTTTATCATATGATGATTTAATGTACCAAATAAACACTTAATAAATAAAGCTGCTTATATTTAATTGATGCAATCTGTAAAAATCAGTAAAACACTCCCTTTTATCCACTATTGGAGGAATTTGAGTTTTCTTTTCTACCTTTCAATTTATTTGATGTTTTAATTCGAAGCCATATTTAGCTCAAGAATCATTTATTCTCTTCAATTCAACCTGTATTTAATGCTATCAATGTAAATTNTATTTTGATACCAGTAAAATGATAATGAATAGAGAAAAGAAATTAAGTAAATAAAATAACATCTAATATATTTGAAATCATGGGTCATAAAATCAGCAGCAAATTCCTAATTGTCAGAAAGGAATATGCCTATTCATATTATCTTAAAAGTCATTCTTTCTATTATAATTTTTGCTTCAAATTAATTATTGTTTTCTAGGATTGAAAACATTTCAGGACTTGAAGTTTAGAAGGTTTATTTTTGTTTGTCCATCAGTTCTCTCAATTTCTTCAGAGATTGTTTTTTATGATTATTCAAGAGTTTCAAAGCCATAAAACATTTTACACTGAAGTAAAATTGCTTTCGTTGCAATGACAACCAGGTTAATAGCTATGAAACAGTGCTCATCTGTTGGATTTTGCCATTGTGTTTTAAATTCCTCATTTTAACTTTATGAAGAAAAATACATATTCTGGAACATTATCCAGGTACCTTTTTCCATTATGAATATTTTCCTACAGCCACTTTTCTTTTGCACAAAGCTGCAACTTTTATTGTGATACTTCAATTGCAATTGGTAGTTTTATCATTTAGAAAAAAAATAATAACAAGGAAATCTTTTTCATTTTTCTCATAGATGTATATATCCATGAAATTTAAAGCTTAGGTAGAAAAAACTTCTTTAAGGCAAAGACAATATTTGATGGCTTGTTTCATTATGATAGGTTCAAAAGATATTATTGATAATTAACTTCATATATTATTATTTTGGAAGCATGTTATGTTCTCATTAGATTTGATTAATCATTGTCATTTTCTTGAATCAGTTGAATAATTCAATTTAGGGTGGCAAAGTAACGTTACATTCTGATAGCTCAAACCACATAATGAACTCTATAAACAGCAATATAACTTTGATAACTTATGATTAAAAGCCAATTTCAATTAAACAATGAATTCAAATGTAGATTTGTAAATATGGAGCAAGAAGAAGAATTCAGACTTTTTGTTTGGCATTACTAAGGATATACCCTAGGGGTAACCTGTTGTTTTTTATGTTTGTGATAGTTATTTCCTGTTAAAAATCACTTACTCAGTTAACTCTCCTGGAAGTCAGAGAATTTTAAATAGATATGGATTCAAGAGGGAATTTTAAGAATGTCAGTTTTAAAGATAGATGTTTGGCTATGATTTGATTTATGGCTTTTGAAAATCTTATTTTAATGTCTTATTGTATGTGTTTTGGAAACTGCAGTATTTCTATGTGGGGTGGATATTAGTGCTCATTGTACTTTTATTATTGAGAAGGACCCCTTTCCTAATCTCAATGAATTTTTATTTGATAATGTTTGATTAATGCAGTAAAATCTCAATTTTATGAGTACTTCAATATGAAAAACATCAGATATAGCTAATTCAGACATTCATTTGACATTTCTTAATTCCCTTTATATCTGCAACAGTTTGAATACACCTTGTGTATGCATATGCACATTGTTTGACTAGGGGATAAAAGTATGAAAAGAGTTCACTCCAAGCCCTCACTAATTTCACATGGGATTATTATTTAAATACATAAAAGATTATCTATTGAAACTCTGATCTACTTAAAGCAAAATAAATGTAAATAAGAATTAAAGATGAATACCTAAAAGCTTCAGGGAGGCTTTGGAATAATTCACTGAAAATGTAATTTACTTTGGTAACAAAGCATTAGTGGTAAATTTCAATCCTTGAGGTACTTGGGATTACAAACAGAAATGGTTTATGTTCCAATATTAAGGAATTTCAAAGGCTTAGCAATCTGTTCCAATTCTGATTGTTTGTAACTAAATATGCACCCTCTCCAGAATAATTACTGTGTGAGATGAATCAGCCCAAGCCTATAATATTAGTAAATTACTTGAATTCATAAATTTAAGAAGGTTGTTATTCCATTTTTTTTTACATTGGAAGTTTGTTATCCCCTATATATTCAACTCAGAGATCATAAATTTTTCTCATCTTTTGGTCAAACAATGTTTTAGTATAATTCTTTTTCTTTGTAAATTTTTCAAATATCGTTAATAGTAAAATGTATTGTAAAGACTAAATTCTTAAGTACTGGTAGAGTTCAGTTTCCTAGGAGTGTTTATTTAGCATATTCTTTGAATAGGACCACTCTTCAATTCTGTTTAAGGTTTTATTAAGTTTTTCTTTGAATCTATGTCACAGCTGGTCACAAAGTTCTCAAGACCCTATATATTTCTCAGTTCAACTTACATTAACCATTTTAATTGAATCAAGTACTCTTTGTGATAGGAATACTGCAGTTCCAAAACAATCCTACTATATTCATATTTTCTAAACGTTTTTTAGAGGTGTCTATTAAAATTTGAGTGATAAATTATTCATGACATTTTTCTGTTTTGCGGTCTTGGTGATAGTTTGGTTTACCACATGCTTTTCCTTACGTTAACGTAAGTTTAAAGCTTAGTGTCATTCTAAAGTAGCCTGCCGAATGGCAAATTTACTTTCATTTAATTGCTATGTCCGTACGTTCTCATTCTGCTTTCCTAGTGATATTCTGTATATTGAAGTTGATTGCAATTTCTTACTGTTACTTGGTAGTGGTAGTTTAATTACTGTTCTTGCCAATTTTCAATTGTTTCATGTAAATAATCTTCATTCTAATTTTCAAAGTATTATTTGATACTTTTCATGAGTTAAGTCTTTCAGCTAAATTTTTAGTTTGATGTACAAACTTCCTGTAAGAAATTACAAATTTTCCAGAGAATTCTAGAATTTCCAGTTTCAACAAACAGTTCATCACTGTTGCTTGGAAGTTTAGTTTTTGTTCTCATAGTTTTCAATTGTTCTATGTAATTATTCTTGAATTTTAGTTTTGCAGTCCATTGTTTGATATTTTACATGATTTCACATAATTTTCTTTTGAATTTACTGGAAGACATTGAATTTATATTTTCAGTTCATTTGATATTTTTATAATTTGCAATTAAGTTTAGTATGATATTATTGATAAATAACCCTTAATTCTATCTGAATCAAATTCTTGCTTTTGTATTATACTATTCCTTCTTCTTTGAATATTGCCTTCAAATATATTTTGATACCAGTAAAATGATAATGAATAGAGAAAAGAAATTAAGTAAATAAAATAACATCTAATATATTTGAAATCATGGGTCATAAAATCAGCAGCAAATTCCTAATTGTCAGAAAGGAATATGCCTATTCATATTATCTTAAAAGTCATTCTTTCTATTATAATTTTTGCTTCAAATTAATTATTGTTTTCTAGGATTGAAAACATTTCAGGACTTGAAGTTTAGAAGGTTTATTTTTGTTTGTCCATCAGTTCTCTCAATTTCTTCAGAGATTGTTTTTTATGATTATTCAAGAGTTTCAAAGCCATAAAACATTTTACACTGAAGTAAAATTGCTTTCGTTGCAATGACAACCAGGTTAATAGCTATGAAACAGTGCTCATCTGTTGGATTTTGCCATTGTGTTTTAAATTCCTCATTTTAACTTTATGAAGAAAAATACATATTCTGGAACATTATCCAGGTACCTTTTTCCATTATGAATATTTTCCTACAGCCACTTTTCTTTTGCACAAAGCTGCAACTTTTATTGTGATACTTCAATTGCAATTGGTAGTTTTATCATTTAGAAAAAAAATAATAACAAGGAAATCTTTTTCATTTTTCTCATAGATGTATATATCCATGNGGCCCAAATCACTGAGAATACAAGTGCAGAAGACAAAATGGCTGCCACAGCTACAGGAAAAACAATTGCTCTTTTGAGCTCCGAGATAGGCCCAGGTTTGACGTCCGCTTTTGTTCCAAAATTTTTGGCGGGTGAGGAGTTGGACATATTCAGAATGAAACTTGGAAAGGTGCTTTCTGACATTTCTTTATTGCTCTCTGTAATAAAATGTACATTGCAAAATATTTTCAATAAATCACATCAAAAATATACTCCTGGTGTAGTCTTTGCTGCAATTCTTCCTCATATGAGAGATCCAGCCAATTACATACTTTACTGTATTAAACCTGCAGTAGAAGTATGTCAAATCAGTTTGGAGATTCTTCAGAACATTATATTTGACCAAAAATAGCCTCTCATGAATATTACATTTTCACTTTGAATTGCAAAGTTTTTTTAACTGAAATGAATGTCAACTGAAGTCTTCCTAAACTCGGCAATAACATATATATTGAAAATTCAATTCAAAATCAATTCTTAGTAACATTTAAAGGTTTTTTTTACAGGTTTTGAAAAACTTTCAATTGCTGTTATCTAAAATAGTGCAAAATAAGTTTTAGAGCTTCTAGAGGTAACTGTTTGAACTTTTCACCAAAATTGATAGCATACACATTGAATAAAGAAAATTTGCCAAAATGATTGCGAATTCAAACAGGAATATATGGCTTTCATCCAATACCCTTAAAGAAAGTTTTATTGTAAAATATTCTATTTTTAGCTTACAAGCCTAAAGCGATATTTTGAGTAGATCGCTTGTGCCTCGAATTTTGAATTTACTGGAAGGTGAAACCTTGTGATAAACCAAGAAATTCCTGTGAGACTACGCTCGGTCAGAAAATTTGAGAACCGCAGAATTAATCCGAGCAATGACAAAATTTGCAAGAATAATTTAAGCATCGGCAGTATGCCAATAATTAGCTTTTGTTGGTATGGATATATGATTTATCTCTATGGATAAACTAAGACGTTAAAATCAAAGAATTTCAGAAAACTCATGCGAGCGTACCGCTGCACAGTGCAACATTCAACGGAGGCTTGTGCGTTTGAATATGGAATTACGAACTTACAAGGTTGACAATTTGGATTATTTCCTCAAAAAACAGCAAGATGCTAAATTTGATTTAATAGTTCCTTTTTAGCCTCTTTTAAAGTAAAATGTTTATTAACTATATAGCAAAGAATTCGTTAAAAATCAAGTTACGCAAGCTGGCGGTTACGTAATAATACTTGCGTCAATGAAATGCTCGATCTAAAGGAATAATTACGTTATACCTCAGGAGGTGTTACATCGCTACCCTTACATCAGCGTTTCTCGAGTAGGCTCTGATAACTGAAATCATTTCTACTCCCAACTTTTCAATGCAACGGCACAAAATCTATGAGTTTACATCAACTCAGCATTGATCGATTAAACCCGCTATCACAAATTAAGACTAAATAGGAAGTGTCGAGGAAATCAAATTCATCCATTCCTATGCTTTGGGCTCATTAGGTAACCGCAATCCGCGAAACAATCTAATGCCCTAGGTTTCTGTCGCTACCAGTCACACGTACGTTTTATTGGGTTTCTTTCAGGGTAGGATCACGCTACCATCTTGCTTTAAGCAAAACAATGAACTGGAAAGAATTTCCAGGAATATAGAAAAACTAAGAGCAACTTCGATGTAGGTCAAGTCTAATGGTAACCACCCCGAAAGTCCAACGCCCAAATGCAAACTCCACATTTATTATAATTCCCTATCTACAACAATAGTAGATAATACAGGCAGAAACGTACCGCTGATACCGAAATAGACCCAGTTAACTATATCAAACTTCGATGCATCGAAGTAAAAGATATGAAAAAAACTAGAAACAATACTGAAATCAGAGCTGTTTCCGATTTAAGAAAATATGTGAAATAGAAAATTTCTACCCCTCCAAGTATCAGCTGGTCAAATGTATGCTCCATAAAATAAAGTGGCTCATTCTCGAAGGCGTGTCGTATGGAACAAATTCATTCAATTTTGAAATTGAGGGACATTAAACTAACAAGCAAGGAACGTCGCAATCAGAACGAAACAATTTAACCTATCTGACTGCCTTTTGAAAATATCTTAAGTTAAAACTGCAACGTTCGGGCAGCCAACTCCAATCGATGACGGCATGGAATTGCTTAAATAAAATCCTTGCGATAACTCTATGCCTGACCTAAACGAAGTTAACTATTATTGATATCAACACCACGCGGTTAAATCATTTACCTCACATTAACAAATTCCCGCGAAGAAATTGGTAACTGGTGAACCACCGCAAAAATATATTACAGTATATAAAAGCTGAGTGAAATTATCAAGAAACATGTTATACTAATAATATCTATAATGAGACTCACGAAAAGGTCTTTCACAGCAGTCCAGGTCTTTCGTCCGGCAGCGAGGTGTCTCCGAGCAGGGTTGATTCGTAACCTTCGGCAGTCAACAGAAGAGAGGACGAGTCGGTGGCCTACAAACCTTTTTATGCTCAGACAAAGGATAGGGATGGCGCAGTAGGGGTAATGAGGGGAGGGGAGGGTTGGAAACTACTACTGCGATTACTATAACTCTTAAATAATTAAAAAAATGTTGCGGGAATAATGAAACCTAATATTCGATGTAAATTTTCAAGAGAAATAATTTAGATGAAAAGATAAACTGCTAATCTTTTTTATATAGATTCTGTTTACAGTATGGTAACTGATATTATAATTCGTTAAATGCCTAAATTTTAATGTTCATTCAATCAATTATAGAAAATGACTTGACTTTCCTTTATTTTTCTATTGTCTGGGTTAGGTAAACCCAAATTTGGAAGGGTAAAATTATTATATATTTCGTTAGCTAAATTAGGTATAAAAATAGCGCCAACATTCAAATGTTTGCAATACTTAGGAAATAGTAATAGGAAGGTAAGTCCTATAAGTAAGTTGGAATAATTCGAGCTATAACAAACTTCACAGAATCAGGCGAGGTGTTGTGGTAATCCATAATGGAAGAATATACGTAAAAGTACAAATGAATCGTATATTCTTCGAGCTATAATAACTTCGTTGCATAGTAATCCAATTTCTTTCTCTGATACCTACGTACCATAACTCCACAAGCGTTTTGGCTCAACAGCACCTGTTGTGAAGGAGGTGGAGGCAGTCCTGAAGACTCTGGGAATTTGGTGGGTTACCAGGAAATATCTACGTTTACTCTCTTTACAAATTATTGTTCCATAGGTTTTGTGTTGGTCGGCATATTAATTTGGCAAAAATTCCCTGAGAGGAAGAAGCATTTCAATGACAATGCTGTCATTACCAATTTAAAGTTTGAAAGAAGTTGATGTACTTTATCTTTCTACATACTCATACAACATTTTGGCAATATCCGAATATGCGACATGGGATCGTATGGAGTTGCATTTACCAGGGGTATATAATTTCTGTATTATTGTCTAGAGAAACTGTTTTTTTATTTCTCTGCCCTCTAATTTCAAGAAAACTACTGTTCAGGTGTATTATCTTGATGAAACAATACACATCAGTATTTTTTTTTCAGAATTTTAATTTTCATGCTTTCATTTTCTAGCATAGTTATACTCCTTTAAGGGAGGATCCCCACCAATTCCTTGGGAATACATGAGAATATAATTGGGATGTTGCACATACTTCATATAGTCTTCACATATACACACATACTTGTAGCATACAGCAGTATGACTCAATGAACCTACCAACCTATATATAAGCTGGATACTCATCAGGACCAGTCCAAGGTGTATTGGTGCCCTGGTAAGGAGGCCCATAGGCACCCCTTCCAGATAGGAAAGAGTTAAACAAAAGTTTTAAATAATATGTTTATTTTTGCATAAGATGAGCTTAAAAGTTGAAAATTTGAAATAGAAAAAAAAATTTTTCTGATGTAATAATTTACTTTGACAAATTAACATTATTTGATCTCAAACCCAAGCAACCTTCTGGCTTGTCTTACCGGCCTGTTTAGGGCCGGCTCTGATACCTAAACAATAACACAATGGATCTATTGACTGCTTGTCACCATTTTTGGTACCTTAAGTGCCTAATAATCACATGTCTAATATTTGGACAAAATTATACTTATTTGCAGATATGGAACAGCCTGAAAACCTAAAAATATTTCCTGGAAAACCCAGGGAATTTTTTAATGGTTGGATAGTGGACACCCTGATAAGGACACAATCAAATAAATTTTTAGAACATAAATAAAGTCAGCTGAAGCAAAATGTTTAACTGATGCAATGCTTAGTTAATGATTCTAATTAGCCAACCAAATGAAATATAATACAGACCTTTGCCTCAAAAAATGTATGATCAGAGACCATACTTGGTAGTTAGCATGGTCAGTAAAGCATAAGATTGTACAAATATCCTTTGCATCTAAAGTCTGTAATTTTGTTACAAATACATTCAACTTAAGATGTTGTAAAACCAGGAAAACGTCCCTATTTATTACAAATAAAAGACAACTGGGGTTGAATTGGTCTAATTTTGTACTGAAGCATTGGAATATCTGAAATCAGCTTGAAGAGACAAAGCACATTGTAATGGTGAGGTCATATTTTCTGTTTAAATAAATTGTAGTTCACTACCTCAGCCTTCTTTATGTGGAACCTAAATATTTCATTCATTGGGAAAGAAAGAATAAGAAAGTAAGTTCCTTAAATTTTACTCCTTTGTTACATTTTAAAAATTTGAGGATTTGTAAATTATGAATGCCAAGAGGCATTTACTAGTCACCTAGACTAGTAATGGGTGTCACCTAGACATTTCTAAATGTGCTACTCTACTTTAGACAGTATTACATATACTACTCAGCAGGCACCACTGGTGTTGCACCATGCAATATATACCTCAATTATTACAGGAACTAGCATAATGAACAGTATCTTTTCTGCAAACCAATCTAACTTTTTAATTAAAAATAATTGAGTTTTTTTCATAAAATTTTACATTAGACAAAAAAATAAAAACAAGTTTCCAAAAATCATATAGCTGAGTTTGATAAAACAGAATTATTAGATTGTTATCTTTCCTTATCTTATTTAGAATATGAAGAATGAATAAAGGAAGGAGAATTTTGTCAATTAAAGAGGACTACCAACTTATTCAACTTTAAAATTTTACAATATTACAGAAGAAAAAATTATCATAAAAGTATCTTTTTATCAAAATCCACTACTTCGGCCTCAACTTTGTGGTAGCTATTCATAAGTGTTTCTTATTCTTTTCATCGCATCTTTTTATCATAAAAACTGCACTATACTTCCCCTTTATAGGCTTTACATTAACCAGCTAACAGATTAAACAGCCTGTTTACTAGGTTTGTATACTATAGATGGTTAATTTAGAAAGTTGCGATGAAATATATTTTCAGTAGGCATATTTAATTTTTAATGAACTCTTTAAACTTGGTAATGGAGTAATTGCCCATTTAAAAATTCTCTCAAGGTGAAAAAACAGAAGAATATTAAAGACTTTTCAAGAAATGACTCAAAAATTAATTGGAAATGGTTAGATTTTATTGTTAAGTATAAAAACATACATCTTATGAAGGAAAATTCCTCCAATTTTTATTCATAATACCTAGGAAATATTTTTTCATTATGGAAGGATATATACATGTTTATGTGTATATAAATATGGGTACACATTGGATAAATCAGCCAAAATGGCAACCATCCAGATTTGCAGTCCCAAGTTAGCCAGTTAATAGGGGTTATATATCACTTTTAATGGACTGAAATTTACCTATCCCTCTGCTGAGACATCAGCGAAAAGAGGTGTACCCCATCTCACTGAGGAATGTGCTCACAAGCTGGATTATTGTGAGTGGAAAACTATGACATAAGTGAAGTAATTTAATGTAAGTGTTTTACATTTTGGTTGGTTTGAGTGCTTAAATATTCCCTATTCAATGTCATTTCTTTTGTTTATCGATAACTTACCCCATCTTTTATTTCATCTTTATAGCATCTTTCGGCTTTGTCTTATCCTCTATTTCTTCCTTTTCATTCTCCCTAAATTATATTCTTCAGCAATCCCTCTTCTCTCAATATTTGACCCACACATTTCTTCTGTTGATGCCTAATTACTTCAATTGAAGCCCTCTCCTTCCTGACCATCACTAGCACCTCAGTGTTTGTTTTTCTACAGACCCAACTTATTTTTTCCATTCTACACCATATCCATATTTTGAAGGCCTCTCATCTTTTGATGCCCTCCTTTCTCGCTATACAGGTTTTGCATCCATACAGTAGTGCTTTCTACACCAAGGATTTTACTAATCCTTTCCTGATTCTTTTATTGAGACGTCTATTCATCAGCTCCCTGCCAGTGAAATATGATGTACTTAAAATTTTTTATAAGATTAAGTAAAGAGTGACCAGGATGGGTGACATTAATCAGCATCATTGCAGTTTACCTGAGAATTTTTATATCATCAGATCCATAAACAAGATTGAGACAGGAAAGTAACATATACTCTATTCTATACCAAATAAGTAAATGTACTGACCAATAAAAAATGTTCCATTTATGAAGATACAGCAGCAAGGACCAAACCTAAAAGAAGGAAATATCAAGTATTTGTGAACTAAAATATCTCTTACTAAGACAGAGTTTCCCAAGCAGTGGGTCATGCCCCACTAGTGGGACTTACAAATCAGTATGCTAGGACTTGAGCAGGTTGAAGTCACTTTATTTAATTTGTTTTGGTTTTTATTTATCTAATATTTTGATTAATTGCAAATAAATATTACAATACAATCATTAATCAACAAACTATGTATTCATGAAATATTTAATCACATAGATTAGTAAAATGAACTCATTGCTCATTGCTGGGACTTGGTTGTCTTGAGAATACAGTCAGTGGGACTTGAGACCATAAAGGTTTGGAAACACTGCTTTAAGGCAAAGTATGAAACAATGTGTCTCTCTTTTGCAGTCTTGAAATATTTTCAGTAGGATGTGAAATTTTATGTATATGCAAAGACTTCATATTGTGCATCTGAGAGAATAGCTTTGTTTTCAAAACATTTCACAATTCTTAAGTCAACAATCAAGTGTATGTGGCCTTACCTGTTTTTAAGTGGATTTGAAATTTTCAAATTTATTTATTTTATTTTAGAAGTAAACATTTTATTTTTAAAATAAGTTAAATTGCTAAGCTCTCTTCACATGGCTTCTTTAATTCAAAGTATTTGAAATTTTTTTGAAGTCATTTGTTGCTCATACAT
>KZ308420.1:185488-234769 GCA_000376725.2 Ladona fulva | reverse complement strand
CTGTTAGTGATTCTATTATTAATATTATTATTCATGAAATATGTGTGTTGTCATAATTTGTCTAAAGCTGAAATACCAATTTTTTAATTTTTGCTGTGACATGCAGTAATTGTGGTGTATCTGATCAATCAAAGAAAAAATAGAGATATTTTCTCAATAATAATATGTAAAGCATTTTATATTGAAACTTTACCTCTTCTTTCTGTTAAATTATGGAAGGCAGGTATACCATACCTTATGAGATAACACCTTAATTACTGGCTTTACAAATTCATCTCAAGAAATGTTAAAATGAATCGTTTTTGTTGAAAATTGTTCACATTTTAGACCAAAAAAATGGCAATGAGCAATGTAAACAAGGGTATGGAATGGAAAATAAAATGGCAATGATGCAGCCTTTGTTAGCAACACTAGGTATAATGTAAGCTACTGAATGATTGAGTTTGGGTTGCAGTGAATAATTAAGTTTAGGGAGTATAGTATGGTTTTTACGTAGGTGGAGGATGCATTCATCAAATACCTGCTCTTCTACAAATAATAGACAAGTGTATGACTGTGAGGATGAAAGTGGATAAGTTTATTTGGAAAACACACATGTTAAGGTAAATAGGAGTGAATTATGGAAGTTTGGTGAAGTTTTGGCTAGAGGAGTGTTTTAATTGAGGAATAGTTGATCAATGCAATAATGCCAGTGTATGACGGAAGTAAAGCTTGTGAGAGCATAAACTGAATGAGTGTTTTCAGATCAATAAAGGAGTAATATATGGATGTGGAGTGTCTCTCAGGTTGTTCCACATTACTGTGATGGACTGTCTTGATTTTCATAGTGGAAGGATTACTCAGCTCAGTGATATTTGTGCTGCAATACCAAATGATTACTGTCCAGCCCACACTGTGTAATTTAAAATTAATGGTACCTCTGGAACCTGTGGAATATCATGGCCAAATATGTCTTGCTAGAAAATTCAAAGCAAGGCATGAATGCCTTGATTCCAGGTTCATCTCCACTATTCACCTCTTCCTTAATTGATCCCATAATCACCAGATTTCATCTTGTTAATATCCTGGTGATAATAAAAAGTGAGGAGTGGTAGTTTGGTATTACCCATGCAGTAAGCCATAAGTTGTTTCAAATTCACCAACCACAGGGGTAGTGATAAAATGGTCCAAATTATGAGCCCAAATATAAATTCTTTAATAGAAAACAAGGAAATCACTGAACCAAAAAACACAAAGTAACAAAAGAAAACAAATTAACCCTTTCACATGCTATTTTAATGAAGCAATGATGTCAAGGAATAATTAATTTTTATTAGTTTTTAGTTAAATAATTTTGTTAATTGACTACTAATACTAAAGAGATTCAATCCTGAATAAAAATTGGACAAATTACTATAGGAAGAAATTGAGATTGCTTGAGTAAAAGCATCTCTGGAGGTTACAACTAAATTTCAACGATAAAATTTTGCAACAATTTTCTTTCTTTAATTTATTTCATTTTTTTCCATGGAAAACTATGCAGTGCTAACTGAATTTTGTTTAGAGAAGAGGTATCTATGGTTAAGAGGGTAAAGATAGTTATTAATGTTGGATGTTTACACAATCTTCTATTCTTGAGTATTTCAAATGAGGTGGAAAAAATAAAAAATATAAGACAACATAACCACTAAAATGCATACCATTATGATAAGAAATTACACTAACAATTCTCGTTAAATAATTAACTTATAAAGATACAGCAAATTGTATTATCTGCGGCTAGTGAAGTATTCATGGACCCACTGGGTAGAAACGCAGCCTGTTTAGAGGCTGATGATTCTAAATCTATCGACTTTCAAAACAGTTAATTAAAAATAAATATAAAGAGGAACCTGAAATGTCAACAAAGTTTAATCTATCTCAACACTGTCGATATGTAAAAAATACTCTTCAGTTTTATAAATATAGTCATATATGTTCGATTTTTAATTCAATACTTTCGTCATATGGAACTACGGAAGTTCCACGTGGAATATGAGGGATATAACGAGAAAATTTAGTTTCCATATCGACCTCTAAATTGCTTCCCAAACAATTCCGGTGATAATGAAAATGAAATGGAAAAATAATACTGTCGTGTACCAAATGCCCCAGGGGAAATTCTCGCAGAGCATAATAGAATTGTCCGACATTGGGGAGCTTCTGTGGCTCTCTCGATCAATTTCTTTGGGTAGATATTTCTCTTTTTCCTAGCTTCTTTTATCTTCCATCATCCTTATCTGAGGATTTTCTCCCCGAGGAAATTAATTCCGCCAGCATTTCCTTTTCAGATTACTTCACTAAAACTTACCAGCGACGTAATCGTAGCATTTTTAGCATTTCTGTTCACAAAATATCTTCTGAACCCGTTTCATTATTGATTTTCACGAACGAGATGCTAATGTAAATGTAATATATTACTGTTAAAATAGAAAATCTGAAATAGAAAACTAATGATCGATAGTTACATGGTTAGCTGACAGTGAAGTTCGTAAGCTAGTATGGCAACTTTTACAATAAGTTTAAACCGGAAAATTTATTCGTTTTTGAACTCAAATATAAAAACATAGCCAAGAATAAATAGATGTGAAAAACAATTGTGAATTATTACATAATAGTAATGAATGAAACAGCAATGATGCGTAAAGTATGGCTCGCAAGCGTAAAAGTGAGCACCCAATATGCAAATCTCTGGCTTAGAGATAAATTTACTTGGAGGATTTGTTACAAACATTACTATTTTTACATATTTACTGTAATAGGTTTTAACATTTAATATTCTGATTCATTACTGCGAAGAAGTATCAACATTAATCGAACTTTCCTAACTTTAAGTCCTCTTCCTCTTTATTCATACTTTCCGATGACAGTTAAATTGTAATTTTTCGTAGAAAAATAGAAATATTTTGCTTCTTTTTCATCTTCTAGTAGATACAAACTCGCTTGCGTAAAAAGCTTACGCAAGCTTAGCGTAATTTAGAGCTGTGAATCCCAACCTTTTCGGTTTCAAGTCTCACTTGCCATGTCTTTAAGATGTGGAAAATGGAAACCAAGTCCCACCAAGGTGCAAAGAGTTTGTTCTAGGAGTTGATGCAATTTAATACCATAGGAATTCATTAATAGTTGAACAGTAATGAAAGTACTGGAAGACTGCAATTGAGCAACATTTTAGAAAAAATACAAAGCAAAACTAATGAAATAAAGCGGCATAAACCTACTCGATTCCCAATATACACGCGTGGCACTGGTTGGGAAACTCTGGTCCAATGGACTCTTTTCTAAAATGTGGGTTTTCAGCTTTTGATAGCCGAATACTCTTCAGCCTGAGAAACAGAAGTAGATTGCATCAATTGCTTCATCAATTCATGTAATTGAAGAACTTTTTTCCAATCAAATCTGTAAGTTCAATATCAAATCATATTGATTTAATTCTAGTGTCGGCATTTTTACAATTTATCATCTTTTACTGGACACTGGCGCAGCCATGGGAGGGGGGTTTCAGGGTTAAAACCACCCCAAGAGGGTTTAACTCTTTCAGGAAGATGTCGCGATCTAGTTCCCCAATTTCGGAAAGATCAATTACCTCGCTACATAACCATATAAATCTCCTCGTTTTCTATCCAGTCAAATTTTTGAAGGGATTTTTTTCATCATCTCTTGCAAGGTGAAGCTTGTATGATTATACCGGCCCCTGTATGGTCGGTATATTTTCATTGCCTCAATCGTCTCGGTCAACGTCCCGACTGTATATCGACCCCTTAAGTAGAATCCTACGACAAGAGTAGCAACTCTACTAATTTTCCTTTTATATTTCTAAAAGGGTCGCATGGCCATTTCTCTTAAAATAATTTTGATAAAAACACAAAAGTCTGCAAGAGAAAATATCAAACTTGGAATTTCAAACCGCCATATGTTCAATTAACATGCATAATAGAAAAACTCATTATCATTTAATTATTAAATTGCATCCTCTTAAGACACCTGGAACTGCAACTGCTTGCTGGGAAGTTATTTAAAAATTTAAGAATTAAGAAATTTGCGAAATATGAGAAAATTCTGGAATTCGGAGTACTCATGTCAGCTTGATTGTAGTTTTCAGTTTTTATGTTGATCTTCCGCTAAATTCTAAATATCTTACGATGTCCATCACCTTTATGTTGGTGGTTTAGGCTGAACATTAACATCTTCTCACTTCTCATACTAATGAACGATTAACCCTTAACATACCAATGGGGGTCCTAAGACTCCAGAATTACATTTTTAGTGATTCTGCTGTAACTATAACAATTATTTTTCTTGGCATTTGTATGTGTCCTGCATCAGTTTAAGGTAAAAAGTCTTTTATGAAATTTTCATAGAAACATAAATAAACAAGAACACCCTTGGGTCCCGGCAGGACCCTGATTGGTATTCTACATTAGCAATTAAATTAAAAATTTACATTAGTAATTAAAAAAAATTAAATTAATTAGTCTGCTTGCCCTACCCAGTCATAGCTTTTTCTTAAATATACGCTCTGATCGAGATAAAAAAAAGATTGAGCTTCTAGACGAAATCTGTAGCAAGATTTTTAATGTTAAACGCGTTTGTATGACTTTTTCGAAGTTGGTAATAGTATAGAGGTAACTTCTGGTTTACTTTATTACTATTAAAATGAATAAACACAATTCTGTCGAACCAAATATGCCTGGAATTATATCTTTTAGAAACCCAAAAAAAACCAATTATAAGTAATCAACAGCTATAAACAATTAAGAAATATAAGAAAAACCGTGGGGTCCTCCAAAGACCCCAGATTGGTAAACAACGTTGACAAACTAGGCTTGGTGTGTTAAAGGTTAAATACGTAAAACTAGTTACATTTCTCATAAATCTTAATGTTGAAATTTAAAACAAATAACTTATAATAAATGAATCAAATTATTTTGTGTAACGTAGTAGTAATGGTAATTTTAAAACTGCTTTGACAGCTACCGTCATTTCGCACGTGAGCCCCCTCCGGGATTCGAACCAGAAACTTCTTTCACTGAAGATGAACGCGTTACCCACATGGCTATCCGAAAGGATTTATGCGTAACGATTTCAGTATTGCTCTGTAATGACTTACCTAGAAATTCATATGGTAATGATGATAATTTGATGGTTAACAAAAATCATTTCTTCACTTTTAATATACTCTTGTTCCAACCTTTCCAATTGATTTTACGACGTAGAATGGAAGTATCTCCCAAAGGGTGCTTTATCTTGCATTTAAAACCAGATTTTGTTCACTCTTGCGTGCAGAATGTAGACCCCTTCCACTTCATGTATTCAGGTATTATCTTATCTTAATGTAATAGCTACCTTCAAAAAAAAATATGGCAATACAAAATAGTGGTGAAGGCAGACTTTGGCGTTTCCTATTCGTCCGCCGAAGTGAAAAACCACGTACGCACAACGCCGTAAGCATACGGGAAGAACATTATCTATAATTAAAAAAAATTGTACTTAAAGCATCGCAATAAAACGAGCCATTTCTCTTCTAGAAATTTCGTGAGACATAAAAACCCCTAAAAAATTATGATAAGAATGGAAAATTAAAAGGAAAGGTTTCAAGCACCAGTGTAAAATTTATAAGCAGTCGATTCTTATAGGAGAATTTATTATTGGTCTGGAAACGAAGCAAAGACCATATTGAAAAAATCTTTGCCGTTTAAGTTACAAAAACATGTCTTAAAATAATATCTCGAATACCAATTCTCTTTCTTTCCGGGAAGTGCTCAAAATAATTTTCCTATAATTCACACAATGCATGCTTTACGGAAAAAATGAGTATTCTGAGCCTTCTGGGATCGAAGCTATGACAGCTATGATCGATGTCTCACTTTTCTTCGTGGTTTCCTGTTGGTACAGATACCACATAAAATGGACAAGTCAAAGTCACTTTTAGTTAAGTCTAAGACTCCATAACCTACGTGTAACAATACAATAGATACTGGAGTACTTACCTAACGTATATTTGAATAAATGTTGACGAGGAAGGTAAAGAATGTCTGGAAGGTAAGAAGATAAAATTTAACTGCGGAAAATAAGTTACTTGTGAAAAAACGGAATAAATATTTCTCTAGATGGAAAATGTCATTATATGTATGGGAATGCACGTACGTTGTGTTGTTGCCTAACTTCGATTTTCAGTTGCAAATTTTGCATAAACAAAGGCGTATTTAGTTGAACGGCCTGACACGTGTCTGTTATTTTTGTGCAAGGAACGTGTCCTGAAAGTTTCGTGTAAATACGCGTGGCACAAACCTTACGTGTTCCTTGTGAGTACCAAGCTATTCCGTTCACAAATAAAGTTAAGTTTCAGTCAATAAAAAGGTTATTGAATCAGTGTATAAGATTTTCCACACGCTACGCTTAATTTATCCAAGAATGTCTGAAATGGGAATTTATTTACAAAACTTCGAGGCTGGCAGGCCGGTTTAAAACCATCAGCAATCCACATTCTGGCCCGCGGTCTGTTTGTTAGATAACCCTGCTAAAGGGCTGTAATTAGACCAGAATTAATTTTGAAGTAAATCTCTGAAGGAGCTAAACAGCAAAATTTCGTGAAATGAAGGAACACAAGGAGGAAAAATATTCCTTCAATTCACACAAATGTTTTTCGCTATGCATCAATGATTCAGAAAATAATATCTAAGGACTTGAAGCTCAACCTTAAATAGTTAATTTGCAGGAACAATTTTATTATCTTCCTTTTATTTTTGTCGTAAAGTCATTCTTCACAAAGTCATACTTCGATATTCTCTCTCTGTTGTTAGCAATCCGCAAATTGGATTGTGACAAGTCTCCATCTTCTTCTGTCTTTGGCCATTCTTTTCGTTTCTATGTAATTTGTTCAACTAACGTTTACCATTATTTGATCTATGTACTGAAGCCTTTATGTATGAATTCTCCTCCGTTGGTATATTATTATTTCATAACTCAAGAAAAATATATAACAAATTTGAGTAACTTAAATGTATATATACTAT
The DNA here is from genome assembly GCA_000376725.2 of Ladona fulva. Taxonomy (NCBI): domain Eukaryota; kingdom Metazoa; phylum Arthropoda; class Insecta; order Odonata; family Libellulidae; genus Ladona; species Ladona fulva. Next base: position 227,738 of record KZ308420.1, on the reverse strand, counting down.
GGAAAATTTTGAAGAGTTTCAGCAGTTCCTGCGTCTATGTTCCTTTTGTTTCCTTGCGAGCTTTGTTTTTCTTCAGTTTTTCTCATCTTTCACCTTCCTCATTTAAAAACTTACCTAAAACGGATAAATAATTTTCGGGAATGATTTCTTTTGTACATTTTTGCGATAAATGTCAGTTACTCGATTATGTAACATCTCTGATTACATGGCTCTGTCTTAGGGTACCATGTGAGATTTTTATACAGTAGCTTTTACATTCATTAGGGCTCCACATTTTCAGAGTAGCCTTAAATTTGCCATTCCATTGCACGTATTAATCTATATACAGTCTTGTATGGACTTGTATTTTGTTTCATCTTCAGATATAAGTCCAAACTTGGAGAAGGGAAAGATATCTGCCTTGGCTTACGTCACCGATTCTTTCCCTGCCTAAGAGAAATATCTCACCCCTTTCTTCTTCTCTCTCCCCCATTTTCCCACCCTCAAAGCAACTCCTTATCCCTCGGGAAAATCCTTTTCCAAGTATATAAACCCCGTCGTCGGCCACTGATAGCATCATCTGCTTTCTGCATCTTCCACAGTGAGCACCTCAGCACAGTTGGTAAGTCAGCAGAAATACCAACTCTTTGTCTCCATACTTGGAACAAACTTAGCGAAATCGCCTTTGAAAATACAATAGACTCAGTTGCAGAGTAGTATTATCTAAGTCTCTGCAGACATCTAATACTTTAAAATTGTTTTCCATCAACGTAAATAACTCTCCAACTGGCTGCCTGCTGCAGACATTTCTGCATTGTTTACAAAATAGTGATTTATATTTCAGTATTCCACAAGACTCAACCAAACCACCTCCAGCACCATGAACTCCAAGGTCGTCTTCGTATTCGCCCTCGTCGTCATTGCCATCGCCCTCTTCGCAGGAACCGCCGATGCTTCCGCATACCGGAAACCACCCTTCAACGGAAGCATCTTTGGGAAGCGCGGTAATGGAGCTTCAGCCGGTTAGTTCCATCTTTTCCTGCAGTGTGGCGCTACATACCCACTCAGTTACCCTGCATGGCAGCGTCACCTCGCAACTATTCTCTAAAGCAATTCGTTTCTCTCTGCGGGAAATATGAACTTGTTCCAAGCCCCGAAGGCAGAATTACATTCATGTAAAAGAATTACATTCATGCAAATCAGTTCACATGTACAGAGTGTGTCTGAGAAAGCATTCTTGATCTATAGGAAAACTAATTGAATTTTCTCACCTCTTCCTTTACCAGATGTTGATTCTCGAGGAATTGCCTTCTCTGCTCTCTGCGAAGTCGCCCTCGAAGCCTGCTCATCCTGGATGCCAGTCTCTCAGGACTCCAAGTAATTTCGCCGCACCGGTAGAATAAAATTGTTCGTGGCCAAACTTCCCCACTCCTCCAGAGATGCCTGTTTGTGAAATTTTCTTGGCATCAAGGATATGGGGAAGAAGAGCTACCCTATTTGACCCATCTTCTTCCACGGCTGTCTCTTTTGGTGTCTGTTTAAAAAGATCAAAATAAAATATTTTCCATTTGAAATACTTTGTACTTGTAGCTTTGTAGTTAAGATGTGTGAATAAAGGTATGAAGACCTTACTTATTGTTCTGATTGAATTCTTCTGCAATACCTACTCCTTCAATATCATCAATTCCTGATAAATATTTTTAATGGTCTGAATTGACCAGCTATACCAAATTCCCCATTACTCTCTGCCTCCATCTTCCTTTAGTTATCATGGAAACCATGGAGTATAATATCTAAGTTACTCTATCAAGCTACTGACTATCCTTCCCATTACTCTTCAACCATCAATATTTCCTCCAATATCTTCTTCTTTCGTGCATTTTCTCTCACATGTAAACCTATCAAATAGGCTTATTTCCGTAGAATTATTGCTGACAATTTCCTGCTCTCTTCAAATTTGTGTGATGTCTCCATTCTGGGACATCAATTCGCTGTTCTAACCTTAAATATTACTATTGCGTTTCAACAACATGAATACATCTCACCAATCAGTCGAGATTACATTTAATGTTCTTAAAAATTTCAATTTGGTGGTAAAATAAAAAAACACCTGTGAATATAATAAATACTGCTTCGTTCATATATAATAAATCCAATCCTTGAACGTATTCCAGAAATTTACTTCTTTGCACAAACATCCTTTGATGTATTTTAGAAGACGTCCTGCATTTATTTATTTACATTTACTCATATTCAAAACTAGTCTATTTTGATATATTAAATTTTTTTGAACCTCAAATATTTCTTTCCTCTAAGAAAACTAAAATCTTCGGAAGAGCCTAAAAAAATGGAAGATTCCCTCGGTGGAACTCTAGTTTCTTTGATCGAATCGAAGTATAAATCTAACGCAGCTAAGGTAATACAGTGCAATTCTTGAGTGTTTTTTTCTGATTTACAAATACGCATCAAGTACTCAGAAACTAAAGCGTAACTTGAGAAAAATTATATCTTCGTGCGATGAGTGCTTTTATCTTTCAGAGGAGTGGGTTTTATAGCAGCCGTTTCACAAAATTAGCTTATCATTTTAAACCGTACGTCTTACCAAGAACCAAATTCTTACCGCATGTCTCGACTTTTAAACTTACTTTATTTATTCTTTAAATTTAGTGGTTCATCGGACATAATTATTGTAAAATACATATGTTCCTAGATAAAATTAATTAATGGCATTTGGTTTTAATAATTCATAAATATGCGCATGTTCATTCAATGTATGTATTCTCGTACACGTAATAACAGCTAGTATCACAGAGGATCACCTTCCGTAAAGAGATTTTTTACGATAAATATGCTTTGTGTATGAGCTTAGTTTCACATAAGGCTAGTCAGAGAAACTATTCAATTGTAAAAAGTAAATTAGCTTCATAAGTAAACAGAATGTGTGGAGTAGATGATCGGATGGGATAAGGTTTTGATTTGAGAAATAAATTGAGAATGCAATAAATAAGTCGAAGAAAGAGAAAAATCGAATTGGCGAGAAGTTCAAAGAAAAACGACCGATACCGAGATTGAATGGATTACATAAGAAAAGGATTGTTGATAGACTACTGAGAAAAATACAAGACATTGCTTGAATTGAAAGGAATGCTTGGTCATTAAAAAGCACAGGGAAAGGGGTTACATGTATCATTTTAATGCACAAAAATTTTGAGAAGTGGAAATTACAAAGGTAAATATCAATTGCTTAGAAGAACATCATTTTTGTGAGAGCTGTGTCTTTGGCCGGGGAAATATCTTTACTTTCCTATGATATAATTCTCTTTTTCTCCAGCCCCTTAACTCCTAGAATCCTTCTAGGGCTACTTGATATCATAGAAACATGACATTCGTACGTGATTTCAAACATCGGCTTGTAATCTCAACAATTTTGATAGGGGGTTTATGATTAATATGTAGAAATCGTCCACATAGATGTCACAAATGCAACAATTTCTATCTCATCTTTTTGTCCTTTTCGGAAGATATGATCGAAGAACCTATCTAAAGTGACCAGATGTGTTCTCGTTTTTTCAGAATAATACTGGTAATAATAGGTTTTCGTTATAAAGCACAGGTAACACCCTGGAATCATATTGGTTTTATTGGCATGTCGATTTTATTCCATCTAAAATGACTCGTATGGAGAGACAAATCCAACAAATTATACAAAAATCCGCTCGCTACTACATTCCTGCGACGATATTAAAATCAGGGAATTTTTATTCCTCACCACAAAATTAGTAGAAACCCCTGTGTCTCGTTTCCCTGATGGCGTCCTACCGCTTAGTCAAGGCCCTATCTATGGTTTATGACTAATTTACAACTCGTGGCATTGGATATTTTTCGTTGATGGTACCAAAGTATTATTATTATTAAGGTCTTTATTGAGGCGAGATTGAGACTAAAAAGTATCTTCTTCCATCTAACCTCTCGTCAATGTTATTATTAAAACATGAATAAATTTGTAAATAGAAATAGAGAGAAAAACTTAAGAAGAATTTGAGGATGTAGAAAACCTAAGTAGTAACTTAGGAAAAAATCTCCACAGCAGAGGAAAACACCCACAGAGAAGGGGGGTGTGAAAAACCTGTGCAATCCTACTGATAGTACAAGCTATCAGTAGGTTTGCACAGTTTATACTATAAGATAGTACAATGCTGATATGGCAGGATTCAACTAAGTTGCACTCAGTTGAATGCTACCATATCAGCAGTAAAGAACTCTGCTTGGCTCAACCGAGTGCAACTTTGATGGTGACGTTCCCTACGCGGGAAATTCATCCCACAGCCAGAGTTGGGCTGCATTTTTAAACAGATTGACTTTGTGCTTCTACAAAGTGTGATTCTACTGTTACTTGTAACCGGAGAAATCTTCCACATAAACCTTTCTTGCATAGTAAAACGTTCGTTCCGATTCCCAGGGATAGGATAAAAAAATTAATTTATTTTTTCAAAAATAAGGAATGAAACGTATGAAATATATCTTCCTCATATAGGATTTTCAATTCAATGTAGCGAATAAACAAGAAAACGTTTTCTTATGAAATATCTTCACGCTATTGTAATCCTCCTCATTAATGAAAGTTTTTATGACTTAATTAATTACTGAAAATGCATTTCTTACTAAAAGAAGAAATCTAATTATTGAATACTGATTCCGCTTCCCAAAAGTAGTTGATTTTAAACGATCTAATATAAGTAATCTAATTAACTCCAATATTACTTCAATATATAAAGTCCCAATTCAGGGTATTCAGTCGTACTTGCGGAATGGCGGAATATTTATGGCCCTTGGTCGATTTGAGTTCCGAGAATGATTGTTTCCCAGGAGAAACAATCATCGAAATTTTCAATAAAACACTCAAGGATATTTGCAAATCAGAAAAGACTACGATCAAATCTCTGGTGAATATATATTCCAAAACCTTAAGAGGAGTCATTCTAAATCCAGATAACCTTTAATTGATCTCCATTCTTCGATACATCCATTGCACAAGTATTCCTTTCTCGTCTTGCATTCGTTAGTTTTTTTTCTATATGTCTGCAAACTTTAATTTAACATCATAACCTTTCCAAGATAAGTTATGTACATACAATATACAGAAACTAAAAATTAAATGTACATGTACATGTAGATTTTTTTATCCTAGCATCCTATCTACTGCCTCTAAGCTACCGAAATTTTCGGCTACGGTCCAACCCTTTATTATTGAGTTCGAACCCAACCCGGTCCGAACCGAAGAAAATATTAGCTCTCTAGGCTGACTCGAGCTAGAGCATTTCTTAAATCGTTTAGGAATTACTCATTACGATGCATTTGAATAGATAAAATTATTTTCCCCTTTATTATACTAACATTAATGCCAAAATATCTTTGAAAACTAAAATTAAGGTAAATTAAGCAAAAATTTAGCATTTTCCATTTAAAAACAGTTTTGGTTTATCCCGTAAATAATGTTATCGAAGTAATGTCTAAGGCATAACATAATTTTGGTAAATATATAATGATTTAGTAGTAAAAAATGTTATATTTAAAAGTGATAGTTCCTAAAACGGATGATAGAATTAAGAAAAAGAAATACCAAGAATAAATCACGGTAAAAGAGACGCTAAGAGAAAAATGAAAAGTAAAAATCATATAAGTTGAGTGAATACGAAAAGTTGAAGCTACTGCAGAGATGAAAAGGAAAACATACTGGTAAATTCTATAAGCAAACAGAAAATGTTTTAAGCAATAATGTTGTTCCTGATCTAAAACATATTTACTCTATATACCATCGTGGTTTTTCTGTTACTGATTATCCTCTTCTCTGGACATAAATTTAACGGTCAGGCGGAATGAAAACATGGAAGACAGTGCATATTGTCTAAGTATTGCGTAGCCACTTAAGGAGACCTATTCTTTCCTTCTCAAGTTAAATTCTCGCCCAAGCCCAACAGACTGCCAGCTTTATCCAGACCGTACAGACGTCTATCACCTTCGCTCCCTCACTCCCACCAACATGGCACTAACACAACAATTAAGAAATATGCAAAAAGGGTTAAAATCGAAAATAACAGAAAACGTTGATACAAGGTGCTTATGGAATGGATTAAATAGCACAGGAATCCTAATAATAATTCGATAGGGCTCTCTTCTGGGTCAGAATCAGAAGCAGAGCTAGGTTAACTTAGGAATAGCTCCCGCTCTTAAGTATTTGTCTTATTGGTGAAATCTAGTTTATTCTGATGACAATTTCTTTATTTTATTGAAAAGTTCAACAAAAGTTACTTTCCATGCCCTGTAGAAGATTCTACATTATCCTTCAAGCTATTAATATCTTCCTCTTCGGTGCAAATAAATCCATTATTTTCAATAAAACTAATAATACTAAAAATAGATTTTAAACAAACTTATATAAATCCTACTCCAATCATTTAATATCCAATCTACGTATTTTTCTAAGATTTGAGCCCAATGGATAAATTATTTAAAATTTATGGAAGTCCTGAAGGTGTTTAAAGTACAAGGATAAAGGAAAGGAAGGTAACTTAGTAGGTTGTAAAACCTACGAAAATCCCAAAGGAATAACAAGTGTGAAAAATAGCGACACGACTGGGACTCGAACCCAGGTTAAGGGAATGCTTTGTGAGCAAGACTGGCAGTCTCCACGTAGTGGCACAACCTGCCGTCCGAGGTCCTCACCGAGGCAACCGGCTCACAAAGCGGTGTTATGAGGTTATTTCCCCCCAGGAAATCACAAGGATAAAGGAAAGGAAGGTAACTTAGTAGGTTGTAAAACCTACGAAAATCCAGTGTGAGAGAGACGCGGCACGGTAGTTCAGTGGTTAGAATACCTGTCCGGAAAGTGGGAGACCTGAGTTCGAATCCCAGTCATGTCGCTATTTTTCACACTTGTTATTCCTTTGTGTTTAAAGTATTTTGTATCTTTGTCAATGAGATAATGATAGAGAAGATTCATTTCACCTTTTATAAACAAGTATAAGCTCTCAAACTGATTAAAATAGTTTATCTTACATTTAGTTCTGATACTGTTACTGATATAATTGGACTTAGTTTACAAAGGACTTGAATAGGAAAGACACCGTCAAACAGTTTATGATGAACTGAAGGGGACTCTTGAAACTTATGGATTTCCCAGAAATACTGGAAAAGGAGTGCACAAGAGACAAATTTGCTATATTTAATGGTACCACTTCACCTTTAATAGATACGGATAACCTTAGAAACGCTGTGATTAGCTAAATTCTGAATACAGGCTAATCCCCAATAAAGGAGAGCGATCCAGAACGGAACTGAACTAAGTACAGATCAACTCCAAACCAAAAGTTTGTCTGATCTCTGTTCGAAGGATCTGCTATCTCCTAAGTGATTCAGCCACCTTCGCCAGTGTAAAAGATCAAAAACTAGCGAAAAAACAATGCTTTTGAACTTTTAGCGGGCCTCTATTCCTACTTTTAAGTATTGCACCAAGGTAGAAGAATGGGGATGGCAGATATTGTTCTTCTCAGGCGCTGCATTACAAATTGTTCGTTAAGAGATTTTCGTCAAGAATCGTCATTAAGTTAGAGTTGCTCATTAAATAAGTATCAAATTCTCACACACTGCATTGTGAGACTACACATCTGGCTGAGTGGGCAAAAATGATTATAAAAGGCATGATTTGAGACGAGCGCTTATTTTCTAAGAATACTTGAGTCGTGGGTCCAGAGAATAATGAAATCAATTTGGTTGAGGTCGTTGGATTGGAATAGGCCATCTACTTCTCAGATATGTGAAGAAATTGCCAACATACCTCATAAAGCTATGTCTTTGTTGCCGCAATTCGGATGCTGCCACCCGGGTGCGATGCACCCCTTGCACCCATAGGACGGCGCAGGGCTGCCTGCGGTGTCTACTAGTACACCCGACCTATCATGTCTTTCTGAGGTTCCTCAGCTTTAATAATCTCACATTATAAAATAATATCAGGAGGAATAAAATAAATAATGAAGGCGAGTTTTCTTGTCTAAATTTCTAAATGCCAATAACGCATCTAAAATCGTTAGTTCAATATTACTTTGCAGAGATATTTGAAATTATCTTACAATTCATCATCAAAGGCAGATCCTCATTATTTTTACATTATTCCACACCGGTTATGAAGTTCTATAGCCGAAAGCTGAACCAAAGTTTTCGAAAAATACAGCAACTACACCGCACGGGATGACGACTAGTAGAAATGCTGCGAGTTGCACACTCCTATAATATATGATACAATTAATTTCAAACTGTGTGCCGCGAGAGGTGGTTACTGTGCTGTGAGAGGTAGCAAGTGTGCCGCGAAAAATTTGACTGTAGGGTCGAGTTAAATCTTTCGGAAATGTTTGTAAATGTTTATACCCTATATGTTTGCGCCAATACGAAAAAGATCGAACTATTGATGCTTGAAAATCGGTTGGAGAGCAGTTGTAATAGATGCATGAAATAAATAGTTACTTTCATTTTTAGCAGAAAATTTTCGGGTTCGTGGTAGTTTTTCGTTAGCTTGGAATTAGGGCGAATACAACCTAACCTTCTTAAGGGATAGGGTTCCAATAACCTTGTGAATGCCAAACTTTTGAGAATTAGCATTTTACTATGATTATAATTCCAAAGTATGGCGTTATACGAACACATTGCTTTATATTTAACAGTAAACCTATAATGATATTTTGGTGGTGAGTCACAAAAAAATTCCCAACGACTAGTATTGTCAAAATATAGAAATACTCGTAACTCCCAAAGCCGTAAGATACAAAGATTAAAAGAGAACTTACTTTTGGAGTGGCCCTAAGTTGCAGGGAAGCACACAGGTGCTTAGGGTCACTAGATACGTATTTCGACAACTATGTTCTCATCTTCAGTAGTTGTGTCGGACTGGTGTTGTTGTGTATGTGTCCCTGTATTTATAACTTCCATATAACTGGGTGCTTCCCTGCAACGTTGAACCAGAGGAAATACACCAAAGGTAAGTTCTCTTGTTACCTTTAAATCTTATGGCTTTGGGAATTATTTCTATATTTTTACAGTATTCTAACAGTCGTGACAGATACTAATAAAGTAGCACAAAGCAGCTAGGAAATTTTCTCCTTCGAGAATCTCAACGTAAATTTTCCAAAATTTACAATTTGAAGCCGATGACTGTTGTAAATGCCAGCTAAAATATTACGATACTCCAAAGTGATGTCTGATAAGCATTCCATCAGGGACTTTTTTCATAATACGAGTTCGTTCGTAATTGTGGTGCAAATGGTCAGTGATCACTATTAGTGCTATTAAACAATGGAAGTTATGAATAATTATTGTTTGCGCAGTGGCACTGAAAAAGGTTAGTCACCCAACCATTTTCAAAGCCCCTGAGAAAAAGCAATAAAAATCGGTGTCCCAATGTGGGGGTCTTTCCTCAGAATGGGAGAAAATAGATGGCGCGGAAGCGCGTGACTAGTTTCGGATGATGCTGGCGACTGAAGAAACATTTATTGGCGTCAATAGGGCATCAACCCCATCCTAATGTGATTTTAGCTATGGCCTTTCGATGCCTTCGGAAATCTCTCCCCCTTTCCTTTTATCTCCAACCCCTTGCTCCAACGTCGTAACTTTCATTTTCAAATACCATCTACCAACATCTGTATTTATTACAGGTGAGCATAGCCATGTCTTAAAAGATACGAGAAGTTTACTTCTTTTAAATAGACTTTGAAAATGATGCATTTTCATAGCCAGTTTTTGGTTTACGAGCTTAAAAGAAGCTTTTGTTATGAGTAATTGAAGCATTCAGTTTCAAGATGAAAATTACGAGCCCCTTCAAACTCGGAATTTGGAAAGCATTGACTGTTATGCTAAATGTAGACCAGCAGTGAAGCAGTTAACGTTAAGGTGGCTAAATTGTTACTACCATCGCTGAGCTTTGCCATATCTTAGGGAATTAGGATAACCTTAACTTCATTTACTAAAGAAAATTAATTTTAATAATTAAAAAATCGCCGTTAATGAATTTCATTTCTTAAATTATATGAATAGAGCATAAACTAACTCTTCAGAAACTATTTAGATCTTCGGATATTTTATAACCAAATATATTCATATTTACAATCATTATTATACTTTAATGAAGGAATCTTTATAATATGGCTTGCTGTTTGCAAAATGTAACTAAGTAAACCTAAAATAAGAGCGCAATTTAGCCCATCTTGGATGGCGAAAGTTACAGTTGCAAATAATGAAGGTTTGATCTGTAATTACTCAAAGTACACGACAAGAAGAGTGTCAAATAATAACAGACTCGATATTATCTCTCGAAAAATCAACAAACGATTTGCTTTGAACAAATGCGTGAAATATGTTAAAACAGGTGAACTTTAGGACAAATGGAAACTAATGGACCTTCCATTAGTGAATTGTACCTTTTTGTTTGATTTCCAGTTTTGCTTCGGTTTTTATGACCCTTTGTCCTTATTTACATCCCTTTTCCTGTCTCATTTCTCTTATTGATCAATTCACATCCATTCTTCCCGCAGCTCTACCCTTCGACGAAAAAGCTATGTCGCAGTCCACCCCATACATCGCTCTCTCCCTCATGAAGATCGTTAACCACTTAAATGAGACACCCGCATACCAACTAATCCCCTCCATCTATAAAAGCACATCTGCTTTTTCATATATAAAAGCATCACTTCATTCAAAGTCACACCAAAGGGAAAGATATCTGCAGAGGAGTCGGTGCCGAAAGAGAGGGACCAGAGCAGTCAGGTGAGAAAGCACCCCTTATTACGTCCACATATCTCCGTGTTCAATTATACCATAAAAACTATCTCCTTCATCGTAGTTAAGCAGGAGATATATATCTAAGCAATTAAACTGAGGGAACCTCTTTTCATTTTTGTTCGTTTTCACTTTTAAAAGTATGGGATATGTTTTACTTCTTTCTTGCCTTCTTTACTTCTGACTGAACTTCTATTTCATTTTTAATTAATTTTATCAGTTATGAAAGTTGAGATTGAGAGCAATTTATAAGAGGATTAAAGCGAGGATTAAAATAAGATTAGAAAAGTTATTTAAGTTCCCAATGCATCCTCCTAAAAATGAGAAGTTTCCAAATTAAAAGCACTGACTGATGGGATCGTTGTTCACTATGTTGGAGTTATCTTAAATACTTCATTGTATCGCAAACCTATTATCTTAACTTTTTTGATAAGTTAAGCTATATCGAAAGTTTTTCTTTATTAACATCTAACGCAAGAACGAGAATAGTACTTGATATTTATTTCAATAAACTTCTGGAAGGAATGCGAAGTGGTGCTTTAATTTTCGTTAATGGCATTGAACGCTAAAAATAATCCTTAAACAAACTGATTACACGGATTATATTTAAATACGGTGAAAAAATATTATAACAGTCAAAAGAAACACTTCGTCGCGTCGGTTTACTTTTCGTTCTTGTGAGTTCTTTTCCTTCAGTAAAAACGACATAGAAATCATCCACGATTAATGTAATGAACTCGGATTTTATAAGTGAATTTCATGATAATACTTTCCAACGAGGGAATTTCAGATTTCTCAGTTTCGATTCCAGTGCTAATACGTGTGTGTATATTTTGCAGTGAGAATATTATCTCCGTTGTGACAAAACGTTTCAGGTATTCTGTTTTCCTCTATTTGAGGTCGTTGAGCTACTGGTGGTTAATATTGAAGCGCAGATCATCTGAGAGTAATTAGAAGTTAGTATAGAGCAGAAAGCACCACTCTCAACTAATTTATTGTATTTCTACATAAAGAAAACTGGTAAAAAGTACAAGTAAACTGCTTTTCGAATACCCAAAAGAAAAATAAAGACGTAAATCTTACATATGAATTATATTTTATAAAATACTGCTCAATTCATCTAAATCTCTTAGTGATTTTGGTTCACACTGTCGCTGCTTATGAAAATGCACTCAACATTAAATCATCTAAGTTTTACGGAAGGCATTCATGAATGAGTTGAAAGTTAAGAAAATTCTTTAAATTTAACTTCGAATGCCTCGTTTGAAAGGCCATATATACATTTTTACTATTTCTTTTAGATTTTTCCAGCAAATTTCACCGCATCATTGGAATTTTTCTCCTTTTGAACGGCAGAGGATTTTTGATATGTGAAGCTTACGCTGAATTTTATTTTAGTCTTGTACTTGTGTTTGTAAGTGATTTTCATACCTTCAATATTAAACGTGACTAATTGAATCCTTCATATATTGGTGCAGGAGACTGTGAATATAGAGGAGAGGAACGAAGCACTTCGGGAATGACTAAAAGTGGCCGACCCGAAGGTAAGTCAACAACTATACGTTTGACTTAATAACTTAAACGATTCTTTCGCTGTATTTATCAATAGAAAGACCCAGAAATACGACACCGCTTAAAATATTTCCAACGTTGACATAAAACATATCACGGGTGTGAAAAAATAACAGTGAAATTAAATTTAGGTTCCAAGATTTTTCCGAGCAACTGCTTAGAGAGATTGAGATGATACACAACTTTTTCATTGTCTGTGAGTAGCAGGGCCATGGATCCCCAGGCCCACTCTACTGCTGATCCTCCTGATGGCCCACTGCACCACATACTTCGCCTCTGCGGACGACTTTTTCCTTAAAGCTTCGAAATCCGTCCCACGGATTGGAAGGCGCGCTTTTGGGGGTTCCAGAGCTAGTGGAGGAGTGCGGACCATAACTGCGGACTTGGACAACGGCTTCTTCATGAAGGCTGCCAAGTCAGTGCCTCGACTTGGGAGAAGAAGGACATCTCATCCACTGGCAAGTTGCTAAATTGCCCCTTATAATAGCGCCGTGGAGCCCAGATCATCTTAAAGTATCTTGCTAGGACCTCTCTGATTTTGAAACACACAGCGAAACGCAAATGTTTGTACATTTATGAGCTTATAAGCAATGTTCTTCGAATACTAGATAGGAGGCACCATTTCCTGGTAATTTTAAAAGTAAATTTTATAAATCGTTTCTAGTATTCTTCCTTTTAAGATTTTGGCGGGCTATTTTCAACACATTATAATATTAACAATCCGAACAGAGTCTTAAAAATTGTTGAGGAAAACCGCCCCCGTCAGTGGTAATAATTATAATTGACTTTGATTTAAAATCCCAAGGAATTGATTGCATCAAACTGAGCTCTTTAAAGTTTCATTTTTAATATCAAGGAGCATGGTATCTTAACTTTAATATAACGGACACAAGTGTTAATGCTCATGCATCTGAAAAAATTATCACAAACTTTTGATCGTTTGAAAGGAGTCAATACACTTATCTATTTCTATTGTATAAAAAGTACGGCTAAGCAAACAAAGACGAATAATATTTTTAAACGCTGAATTTGCAAATAAACAGCTAATATCACTGCCACATTCCCTAAGAATATCAAAATTATGGAATTAGAAACAAATCTTAGTTTTCAAAAAGAGGAAGCAATGAGGATTTAATTTACTCGTGATGCTAATAAATCGTTGAGGGAATCAAAGAAAATTCAGATTGAAAAGTTGAATAAAATATAGTTGAAGCTAATTCTAAATCGGCTAGAAGGAAAGTATCTTTACTTTATTTAAATCTACATAAAAGTGCATCAACGGGAGAAAATTATTTCAATTGAAAACGTTAAGTATAAATAAAAGATTATAAGATTCGTTACAGAAAAGTTTACTATGATTCGCGCACGAAAATAAAGTATGAACGCCTCAAACATGTGGTTCGAAGATTTTACAACTTTCATTCGATAATAAGAAACATAGGAAAAATTTCTCTGCATGAAGGAATACCTGTCCTTAATTAAAATTTTCTTGAGGTTAATTTTTATCGAGTATTTTATATTTTTAGACTTTTTCCCATGAATTATTAAATCGACAAATTACTATGGCGTTGAAGATAAGTGATATGATGAATTTTAATTTTGGTACTGATTTTACTACCGATTTTCCTTCTTACCTATAACCCCTTTGCATTTTTACTGATATGTCTTTGGATGAAAAGAAGGTAAAAAGAGACGCGTGCCCTAAAATCAGTACCAAACCCATCCCACTACCACTATGATGGTACGTTGGGTCCGTTTCTATTGTACGAGCACCCAATTGAGCCAAGAGGGACCTCTAATCTTCATCTATCAAATTCTATGTCATTCTCCCATTGACTGTTTAAAGAGGCAATGGTGTTTAAATAGCTGGACCAATGCTTTCCTTTGTTTGAGCTCAATGATTAAACAAACATAACCCATCCGTCAGAGCGGATAATATCATTATATAATCCCTGTATCTTACAGGCTCTCGGTGGAGTTGCAGAAGGCAGGGACTGGGGACTGGTGTGGCCATGGTACAGAACTCTGGATTCTGCTCCCGGACCATCATATGCTGACATTGAACCAGCTTGGATGACACAGAGACGCAGCGAAGAAGGCTATGGAGAAGGTATAGAATGTTTTTTTTTGTTATTTCCATATTTAATTTCATGTCCTTTTGACATGTCAACACCTAAAAACTCACTGCAATCACTAATCATTCCGTAAAAATCAATTGCTCTCATGAAGAATTTTATGCGTTAAAATACCATAAGGAGGCCCGTTTCTTCACGGAAAATTCTTTAAAGTTGGAATAATATGTATGCAAATGTGGTTCAGTGCAACCTCGATCTATCGTTCTTGAATGGTCCGAGGTGGGAACACGATAGATACGAGAAAACCGTGAAAGCGGGAAATAATGGCTCAGCTTACAACATTAAAACAAAAATGTAAAAATTGCTTATAAATTGAAAAATACCGAAATAATTCTAAAATATTGATGAAGAAAATAAATCAAAAATAACAATTTATTAAACTGAATACTTTGAAGATGAATTATATACTCTTGAAGATAATGGTGTTAGCAGCTTCCTTCAAATTTTTGCACATGTATATGTTTTTGACATACGTTACTGTGTAATTTTTGCTTCGCCCGCCTGAAAAATCACGGCTCGTCTTATAGGCCGGTGCGTCTTGTATTTATTTATTTAGAAAATCTTACAAATAGAACAATATTCCGGTGGTAAGATTTGGACAAAGTAATTTCTACCCTCATGTACTGTACAACAATGCTCTTATTAGTTCTTTGGTTTTTGCTTAGTAAATGTTGTAAAATAGGCAACTACGAATCTGGGCATAGTTATTTTATAGAGCTCAGATTTACTTTATCGGAAAATGAGATTTCCTTTCGTTAACGCGTTTTCTATTTTACATTTGGTGTGCCAGGATACGAATGGAGTGAGGGTGCAAGAGAAGTGCCAGCGGTGTTAATGGAGGAAGGACAAGAGGAGAAAATGGAAGAAGAAAGAGTCGATGAAGGAGAAAGATCGGCAAGAGTCAAGAGACTTGGAGGGAAGGCGCGAAACGACTTAGCAATGAGATGAGCAGTTCCAAAGACGAAATTAATCTCTCGATGATAGCACTAAGAAAAAAGAATTACTATGAGATGTATGTCCTATAATTTTTCCAAAGAGGGTGAAGGGGAAGAGTTTTATGTATTTATCGATCTATTGGATTTCGGTCGTTAATATTAAGATTTACGTACTTGCTTAATTGCTTCTTAAATTACGCACTTATACCGGTAGGTGGGATCTTTGTGAGTAAAATTACAAGTTGCTAATAAAATGATATGGTTCTGAGAATATGAAGCTTATGTTTATTTTTTAATCATCAAATGTATGTTTGTAAAGCTACCGAAAGCTTTACTCGATTTCTCGTTTAGCTAATTTTCCTAACAAAGCAAACATTTTCCTTTAAGTTTGGCGCCCAGGCTGACGCCTAACATTTTTTAAGGTGCAAAACACATTCCAAGAACGCCAATTACTCGTTGGGTCATTTGATAGCTTTCCTGAATTAATTTTATTCGTATTATTCCTTTTCCTTTCAAAATTAACGTTTTTAATCATTATTAACGCCGAATAGGATTTCACGGTTAATTTCTCTATTTCAAGAAATAAACCAGATATATGTAGAATTTACTCCTTTTTCCCTACGCGCGGGTGCTGAAAGATTGAAATCGCGTACCCTCCTTTCCCCGTTCACCTTGGCTATGGTCGTAGTTAAAGTAAATTTTAAAGACTTCTTCTTGAATTTCGCCTTTGATAAATTCGGTACTCTCCCGAATGTGTTATGAATCTAAACTTTAAAATGAAGTGATCAATAGTGATATTGATGCATTCAATCGTTCATGTGACCAAAATTTATTAAAACTGAATTTCATCTAGTTGAATGGATATAACTCATAAAATTCGAGCGTAAAATTAAAATCCCTCAAGGAGCTGATTGAGAATGGTTGAAATATTCCAGGTTGAGAAAGTAGTCAGTTGAATGATGGTAATTGCATAAGGTAAGAGAAGCGGTGCACACTTTAATGCCTGGTTTTTTCATGTTAAACTTCCTGCATTTTGCCATAATCTATGGGCGTATGTTTGATGTTAAACGACAGTAATCTAGTGCTTTACCAAGCGCTATTTAATGTTGCGCTATTGTTTCATTCTTCCATAAATTGACTCTCTTTTACGTATCACGTTTCTTTGTTTCACTCATAAGCAGCTTACGTTACTGAATGTGTAATTTTTGCTTCGTCCACCTGAAAAACCATGGCTCGTCTTATATGCCGGTGCGACTTATGGGCAGGGAAATACGGTATATAGATCATAGCCAACTTCAATGTATTTCTGGAATATTATATAATGGTTGAAGACATTTTAGTATTTTTATTACTATAGGAGCAAAGATAATCAGCTTCCTTTGACTTTAATTGAGAATAAAAAAAATAAAATTTATTACTTAAATACGCAAAGGAAATCGCGATAAGGAGTAAAATCCAATAAAATACCATACAACTTTATACTCATTAATAAAAAGGATAGTCCAGCTTCGTTACAGCCAAAACTACCGTTTACCAAGATAAAAGAGTAATATCATAATCAGGTTAATTGCAGCCAGTTGATGGTTAGCCAAAAGCAAAGAGTTTTATTTCAAATCGGCATTAAATTGACCGACTAAACGGCAAAATACATATGTGATTTTTACTGAGATTTAAATATCGCGCGAGCTGAGGTAGAAAACTAGTAGTTCGCTGCTTTTCTGCTAGATAGCAGCAAAAGACGAGAGGAGCGCCGAAGCTGGGGAGGAGCGTGAATTTGGAAAGGACCGCGAAACCTGTAGTTTCGTTTCTTTGAGCCACCGTGCATTACGACGTGGAATGATTGACTGCTATAGTCATTAGAATGTCACGATACACTGTGGCTGTAAATCACACGAACGGCAATTCTGTTTCGCGAAATGACTGGTTACGATTGTTTTAATATTCATCAAATAATCAAAATAATGAGTTTGGTTGAAGGAAATTCATACAAATGAATGCAGGAGGAAGAATATCGCTTTCATCCAAGGCATAATAATCTCATATAAGCCGGCTTTATGTCATTCATCCGTTGTTGTGATGAGTTTATTCTTGATAGGCCATTTGTATCAATATTTATAGAGTTGGAAAATCGTGAGGAATGATACACAGTTGGCCAATCTTTCATTTAAAGGTAGCAGGTGAGTAGTAAACCCTTAATTTTCTTCGTACTTAATTTTAACAGATAAGAATTTCCGCGACCTCTTAGGATAAACAAAAGAGGGGAATCGAAAATTACAAACTTCAACGTTGGACATAAAAACAAAAAATACCAGGCTTGTTTGAATTACGCAGATTTCTTAAAGTGAAAAGGTCAAGGGGAGATATGAATTTGAATATGGAGAGAATGAAAAGTGTGTTTCTTCGGAGTAAATGTAACATATGTGTAAGAATAAGGATTTGATAAACTTTGAGAAGTGTCACCTGAACATAAAAACCTTCGATATACTATCGTTGGAAGTACTGAGGACTATGAAATCGACTAAATGAAAACACGGACTAAAAAGGTGGAATTTTCTGCACAGAATTATTGTAAACTAATGGCTAATACGCTTCACTATTTACTGAAGTCGCATTGAATATTTTTCGTCTAATGAATGCGAATAAGTTTGAATGATTTAAATGCTTCTAACTTATGACGGCAAAGGTCAGAATCGTACGAGTATAATAGTATTAAAAACTTCTTTTTCCGTTAATTTACATCTACATCTACATTAGTACCCTGCAAGCCGCCTTTCGGCGTGTGGCAGGGGGGACATACGAGATTCCTGAAACATTTCAGTATTTACTCCCTGCTTTGGAGCGACCACATGCTGTATAGTTACAAAGGAATATTTCTGAGCCAAAACCTATGGACTGCGTGTATAAAGTGGCCTGATATTCTCTTGCCACATCTTATACTATACATCGCAAGAGAGACTTTTCAAACCCAACATAAGAGAAATATAAAAAAATTGAGTTCATCATCAAATTCCGAGTGTTCTCATTTGCAGCATTATCATTTTCGAATGACACGCAACAGGCAATTGCACCGCAGGAAAATAATGAAGCAATTTTCAAACGAATTTCCCGCAACGGGACAATGTGACCAAAGAACCTTTGATGGCCTCCGAAATCTTCAGGTGGACATTTCCCCGAGAGAAGAAAAACTCGAATTTAGGATGAACATTTTCGCGACCGAAATTCCATTTATGCTCTTATAAGTGGTCTGCTTTCTTCCGTGTTCCCTTCCTGTCTCCTCGGAACTTTCGCATGCCATTAGTTCGGAGAATTGTTCCATCGTGAAATTGCCTCTTACTCCCTTATTCTCATCTAACTTCCCCTGCCTAGCGCCCGTCAACAAGGCGACATCCGTTGCTTTTCTTATTTCCCACGTGATGGAGCCCCACACTCACCTAGCATCCTTTATCTCCTACCTCAATGTCCTCTGCAGGTAAGGATAGTTTCCTGAATTGCACATGTTCTCTTGCACATGTAACTGCAAGAACTAGAAGATAAATCAGTTCTTGTTTCCACCGGTAAATCATTGCAGTCACCGAACAGCTTTCACTTGGGATCTCTTACAGTAAATCTTAGATTGCTGCGTCACAATTCCGATTGTTAGTACAGTATTCAGCGTGAAAGCAGGTTTGAGACGCAAGCTCTAACCACTGGAAACCAAAATCTCTGGAGAGGGAATGATTCTCGCAAGGAGGCAAACGAGGAGTGACGTACGTAGTTCTTACTAAGCCGCAATGGTGAGTAATCATACTGAGCCGCAATGGTGAGCAGAAAACGACCGCGTCAATCCAGCGCAACGATCCTTAGATTTACATTTTTCATAGCTTTTAACTAAGAGCGACCCGGATGAATGCCGTTATTCTACATCGCGCAGTAACTTTCATATTATCTCAGCCATGAACAAGGTTGCGACTGAAGGAAATGAAAGATGCCAGCCTTAGAAGCATTTTTAACAATACTACCATCGGTATCAAATAATCATTAAAGCAATTTGTAATAGTCAGTCTAGTTAAGCGAAGACTATTTTAACTCACCAAATTCAACCTCAAATTCAAACACCGATAGTGAACTGCGTATTTTGACAATACGGCTGGGAAGAAGGTTCTAGTCTTAGAAAGAAGAAGCTGGAGCATTCTTACCTTTTAAACTAGAAACTTTCTAGTAGGTGTTATATTTATTTTCGCTCTCTCACACTCTTGGTAAATAAAAGGATTTATATTTTTCCGCTTTTGTTGCAAAATGTAACCTTTCTCTCCTAAATCCAATTTTCTCATCTCAACCCTTTGGATTCAGATCCCTCTTTGACCATCATTAGATTAAGAATACTCTAAGTCGTTATTTATTAAAATAAAATAATTCCTTTACCTTTGTTTCCTCATTGACCGGATTGTTAGACTGAAGGTAATGTAAGCAAATTTTCGGTAAAATTCCCACCAAAAACCTATGGGCTTCGAAGATTCGTCACGCCCAACAATTGCTATCTGTGAGAATTCGTCACGAAATGACACCTACCTGAGACCAATGGTCAAGAGAAAGGGCCTACTCAACTCCAGCCTAGGCTTTTCTACAAACTGACGTAGTCGAGGAGAATTGGAAAACTTTAACGAAGTGGTGTCATGAACGACAAAAGCCATAAAGAACAGAGTATATTCTTGTGGTTACCGCTTAGTTACCGGTTTTATTATTTGAGGCAACGCTTCAGTTTGGGTCAATCAAAGGAAAATATTTACTACACCAACGGAATGAGATTTTGATACAAAGCTTACACTTTCCTCTCATCAGTATTTAATTTAGGGTTGATGAGCGTTTTCTTGAGGTTTTTCAATTTAAAGGAAGAACTCAAAATCTGTGCTAATACAACTGTCGAAAATATAGATGTCCATAGAGTGTACGTATGATATTTTACTCGATTTTAGATACATATAGATACATATTACATACAGTTATCTATACGAAGCGAATAAACCGACAAAATCGTTTTGGGTATCGTGGATTCACGTACTCTGATTTCCTTTTCAAGGTCTGACTTCCTAATTGAATCATAATTATTCATTCTTTAGGGAACTTATGATGATGATTGCAGTGCACAAGATATGAGGTTAAACGAGGAACGTCTCGGCACGGATTCAAATGTTCTACTGAAATTATGTAGTTCATCGACCGAAATAAAGATGTGACCAAAACAAATTGAAATACAGAAATAAAGAAAACGTTAACATTCACTACGAAATACGTGGATATGAACCATTCATACGTATCGGTAGAGGAAATTCATCGTGTGAATTTTATTACGTTTTCGTAATTTATAAATTATTGTTACTGATTTTCCGTCGCATTAAGTCTGACCTGTGACGACATATTAAAATAACAAATAAATCATTTTAACACACTTCGCCTTTTATAAACGAATTTCAGATCTCGCTTCGAGTCACGTTTGGAAAAATGTCGCGGGGAAACATCCTTTCTTCCCCACGGCAAACAAGTATAATTTAGCGACACTTCGACGCGTAACGGATAAGCACGCCGCCGATCTTTTCGCATTTTTTCCCTTTACCTTCGAAGAGAGCTCACGTGGGAAGTGAGGGCGGATAGAAGGTATGTCAGGTTTACGGAGGCGGATAATAACTGGGCTGAGAGATGAGAGAGCGAGCGCCTTCCGAGAAGAAAAGTTTCCCCGGCGGAGTCAACAAGTGCAGAGTGTATGTTTCGCAGAAGGTCAGACACGAAGTCTCAAGAGGTCGCTCCGATACAGGAGCAGTTACACGATTCGTGTCAATTCGTTCCGACCGTTTCCCCTCGCGGAAACTCAAACTATGTGCACAGTTGCAGTGGCATTTACGCGTTGGTTCTGCGTGTCCAGGAAGTGAAGTGACCCTCCAGGAAGAGTACGGTTAGTCGCAATTTTCACCCCTTTCACTAATGGTCACTCGAATTTTTCAGGTCAAACTGGATTGGCTGAGGTGATTCTCAGCGATGAGAGAATGGGTGGAAATGAAATCGCCTCGCATCCCGTAAGGAGTTTGATAATCACCCGGATGAAAGTTTAAAATAAATATCGCAGGTTTGTTCATTTTCTATGTTCTCTAATTTCTTCCCAAGAAAAAGCAGAAAAGAGGAATAGTTGCGAGGATAAAGCTTTATCCTGTAAAGGGCAATTGACAGAAATTCCCACGCGCTAAAGAAGAGATAATCCGTAATCGTAATGGCGAAAAAACGAATGAATCAGAAGGATAAAACATATTTAGAGGCAGTTTACTTTCGAAGAATATCCGTAATTTTTTCAGCAACGGGAAGGACATTCCAAATTACACACAATTTGGATTCCCTTTTGAGAATTGGAGGTTGAGACACAACTATAGTCCAAAATATCGTATCTATTTGCATTTATGTCCATATCTACATCTTCAAGAATATCAAGCAAGGCGTCTTTCACCATTTGGCAGGGGAATGTAAGGGTAAGTTTCCAATCCTATCCGCCCAAGTTTTACGATCTATGATCGTATTTACTATGGCATACCCTCATGTACAAAATGCGTAAACTACAATACATTATAAAAAAATAAGGCGTTTGAATGGTTTTAATTGAATTACTTTTCTAGTATAACTAAATGCCACGGACTTTGTAACGTCACAACGTACCCGCATTAACCGGATTACTGAATATGAAAAATGTAAAACTTGTCGAGGTTATGCATACGTACACTATACCGAGAAACGATGGGAGGTTTTCCTTATCTTTCACAATATGTATCTTTAATTTCCTTCCTAAAGAGTGTATATCTTTGAAATGCTAATTGATACACGGCTTATTATGAAACCATTATTGTACTCGAACGTCATATAAATAACAGGAAATGAGCTTAAAATTCCTCATTTTCCGTGTAATTAAAGAAGCATTTTCACATTTACATTCACTTTTCTCTGATCAACTCGATCAAAAGGTTGCATTCTGAGATGTTAGGATATATACGAGTGAGATGTAACTCTTTACTCCGATCTTTAACAATTTAATTTTCATTGTACGTTTAACTCTCTCGATGGACATTCCTCAAAAATTATGAGCGATGGATACTTTACTCTTGTGCTTCTATTTTTTTGATTATATTCAGTCACGTTTACTTAGATATTCTACTTCAGAATAACGTGAAGAAAATAAACGAATACTTTAAAGTTCTATCCTGTCAGCAATTAAAAATATTCTAATTCTATTTATGTGAACAAGAATTAATTAAATCAAGAAATATATCTTTAAATAAAACCCTAATTTACGAAGCGACCTCTTCGTGGATTTGATTATGAATACGAGCAGGTAATTCTCAAGCAGAGATTTCGGCTGATTGACCATGTTTAACTGACCATGTTTGGTGGAATATGAAGATAGATGTAAAGGCGATCAGAAGAATTGTAAAGAATGTCTCCTATAAAACCTTAAATTCACATTTTCTTGATAGTTTACCAAATAAAACGAAGAATGTGCTCAGCTGGAATGGAGTAACTTGGGCGAGGTGTGGAATTGTTTTGATGGACTGTTACAATTGTTACAATAAAAGCATTACCCATTAAACGGCTCAACCGACATCGGTTAGATAAGCTTCGTTCGATCACATTAAACTCAGTCTACCGTCGTGCATTCCATCTTTTATTTTCCCTCATCACTAGTCTACTGCCCAGCAGGTTATTAGATTTTTTATACCATTCGAAAGCAAGAACTTCTAAAAGTAATCGGAAAAAAGCCAATCGATGAAGTTGAAATATTCTCTGAGCTGTAAAAAACTGTTTCTACGTACACATTTAATAAATGGTGTGATGGTTGGATGGAACACGGCTCATTTTTTTATAATCTTTGTTTGACGCTTGTTGTATGAATTGCTGGCTCCGGCAAATTATCCGAACGGAAATCAATTTTCTTCAAGGTTAAGTTGCGTCCTGTCGAATGATTTTCTTGTGATCGATGGTCAAGGTATGTCCTTAAACCACAAAATGGAGAAGAGTACGTCCAACTGTAATGTTAATGACCAATTTACATAAATTATTTAAGTAAATTCCCTTTCGTTTATTTAATTAATTATATGTAAATTTAAAAAGAGTGTAGCGGTAAAAAAAGATCTATTTAGCAGAATCCATGCCACGCTTGTTTTGTCCTCTAGGTTGGCTTAATTTTAGAAAAAATTGAATTTAAAGTTGATTGAAATTTATGTGCTTCATATTTACCTTTTACGTCCCATAGTAATATCCATTTGGAGACAGCAGTAATAGTAGTATTGTTAAACGTGGTCCAACAGCTGAGGTCGTTTCAATTTTCTCACCAGAAATAGAACCCGGGACAGTATTTACCAAAGGAGAACGGGTTACTCACTTAGTTGATGATACTCTTAACATAGAGGATGAAAACTTATCCAGAGTCACTAACACTTTCCACACTAGGTGGGCCTATTTTATACCCTTACCGCAGGAAACCAACCCACGGAAATTCGTCGCGGATACCCCTTATTTCTAGGAAATCATAGTGAAGCATAAATACGAAGAGACACAAACTAAGAGCATTGTTTACATAATATATGAACTTTAAAATTTTATTACTTAACTATTTGCTGCACTTGTAATACTATTTTTCGAAAAAGAATTTAAAAATTAAATTAAGCTTGAGTCACAATTAATTATGAATGTTCTTCACCTGTAATAATAATACCGAGCTGGTAATATTGGCTATTGGTAATGACGGCTGAGGGAATTGAACCCAATGGAAAACATATATCTTCCAAATGATACAAAATAACGATCATAATTTTGAAAATCTTCCCCTTATTATCATACCAAAATACGTTATAATACAAGTGAGTGTAATCCTTACTAAACTGCTATATTATAAGTACCATGATCGAGGCCTCATGATACATAAAATGAACTCAAGATACAGGAACAGACGCATGTTTAAATATGAATTTGAGTTGTAATATTTTTCATTCCACAAACCAAGCCTCGCCCTTTCGTAAAAAAAATTATTTTTTGAGAATTCAATTTAGGAAAGCTTCTTGTACCTTCATAAATGATGGATTAACGGTAATAAACATCTTCCCTGAGATCATGAAAGGAAAAATTGTCATAGAGTAAAGGCGGAGATAGAAACTAATTCACAGGGCGAACTTACCATGAAGGGGCGATTTAGGACAATTTCCTCATGAGCTCGTCTCCAATTAACTTTTAAAATGCCATTCCGATGTGATAAATGCAACGGACGTGCAGTATTCGTAAAGTCATTTCATAATCAGATTTTAATTCAATATCCTCGTCACCTACTGGCAAATTATTAATGCTGCAAAGCCATCGAAGGGGGGGTGTCATCTCTTGGATCCGCCAATGACACAGAGTCATGCCAAACGCTGTGGGCCTACAAAAAATACGTGCATAAAAATGAGTCTTGATCATCCCCAGTTTTTGCATATTTTTCTTAATTATTTGTATAACAAAATAAAGCACAATTCCAAATTTGTAATTCTAAATCAGCACATTTCTTCCCTTCTCGTCCAATCTTGACCATCTAGTTAATCGTTTAGAATTATTTGGTTCAAATTATTCGTTTTAGAATCCATTAGAATGAAGCCGAACAGCTTCAAATCCAAGAAAAGCTTCATTGAACTCAAAGAGAATTTGTCAAAAACTGCATTCGTTAATCCTAGAATAAGTTCATTCTCTAAGAGCGAAGCTACAACCTTGCGGAACTGTTATTCATTTTCCAAATTATATTCGACCCAATTAAAAAAAACTTCTCCCTCTCTCGAATCCCTTTCTTTCGATAAGTATCCACGAGCGGATGGATCACGCGCACCTCGTTTTCTATTCAGGAACTTTAAAAACTGTAAGAACATTACAAACTAACGGGTATAAAAACGACATTTTAAAGAATTTTCCCTTCCTCCACGTCCTCTTCCTCTTGCGATGAAGAAGAGCTACGCATCGCCCGACCTTTTCTTTCTCTCCATCAGTGGCCCCAACAGAGTGTGAAGCGTGTCGGTCTTAAGTGGTCGCCGCCATCTTCCTCTCAAACTCATTCACCTTCTTCTCAAGTCCCACACCGCTGTGCACGATTCCTTTATAACCCATGTCCCGCTGCGTGTAATCATCCAACGGACCTCGTAAACTACACATCCCAGCGCCATCTTACACCGCCTTCCCTCTACTTCAATTTTCGAGAACGGGACTCAACTTCTCGTCGTAAGGAGAAAAACCCCTCGAGGTTCAAATAGAAAGTTTCTGACAAAGACTCTAGCAAGAAAAATTTAATTCAAGGAGTAAATTTTTAAAATGCTCAAATTCATTTTTTGTTCACTCTTAATTTTTATAATATTCATAAAATCTTCCCAGGAGTTCAATACCCGAGAAAATAATTGAAGCCGAGTCTGGATGCAGAGGAGTTAAAACTCACAATGTAACTGACAAAGAAATCACCCATACTTTTTCTTGCTGTTACTTTTCGGTATTTTTTACGAAAACCTATTTACGTGATCCTTTTCTCCATTTATTCGAAGCAATTGATTCTTTTTGTGAATTATACCGCGGAAAATCTTTCCAACTCGAACCTTTTTTGGGAATAACATATTTATTACCCTTGTTGGGATGTCCGAAGCAGAATAAATTTTACCGCCAACTTGTTACGAAAAAGGAAAATTTTCCGCGCCGGTTTTATTGCCATAGTGATGGAAAATTTCCTCAATAATGGAAAGTGGATAAAGCTTTTTATGATCGAAAATTAAGCAAAAACTCAGTTTTATTCGTTCCTTTTGTTTTATTTCCGGGAGTTTTATTGCCGAAATCACATTTTTTCTTAGCTCTAAAATTTTGCAGTTGTTTTGATATATACAAAATTTTATATAAATACGTTTGTGAGACGACCGTTTAAAACTATTTAACTTGTAACAAAGAAACATGGTAAAGATCTGTATGTGACCGAAGCTATGTAGTAACTCCATTGTCCAAATTCCTTTCCTATTTCATTTCCTTAAATGCTTCAAATTCGTTATTTCATTTCGATAATTAGGCAATAATGAGCGTGATTTCTTCCAGGGTGTTTCTTTACTTGACGTCTTTTACTAACGCGTTTTTATATACAGGTGACATGGTATAGGTTTTCAAAAATATATTTATCATTGATAACGAATATGAAATCTTACACGTAGAGTATTACTATGAGGTCTCCAAGTTACCCGAATGTGTAAAGCGCTAGCTCGCCTTTGGTGAAAGCGCTCCCGGGTTCGATTCTTGGTGGAAACCTATACGTTCAAAATAACCTCAAGAGTGTTTTAAAAAAATTACGACGATAAGTCCCATATTCCTATATAAACTCATTTGCCAACAAAGCTGTTTCCTCAATTAACTAAATTATGTATTAATTGGTAAATTTTGGTTCGGATGTTTCGTATACTACGGAGTCAATGCGAATAATTATCGTTTATTATATAGTTTTCGTTGAGAACCTGCAGCTATCCTTCAAAGGTTAATACCCATCCGAATAACAACGGCAGTCCTACGAAGGAAGAAGGAGATGATGAAGCTAAGAAAGGTCAAAAATAAACAGTTAACACAGATCTAAAAAAATCAACAATACTAAAATAAAAATTATTGCAGCTCTGGAAGTTTTAAGCATATTCACAGAAGGGATGTTTGGAGGATACAGTTACTAGTAGTTAAGATCCTTAGAGGTTTATTAAGAATCAAGAAACAAAATTTAACAGTCCACAAACTAGAAAAACACCGGTTTCGAGGATATAACCTTATCATCTCATCATTACAAAAACATTATACCTCGAAATTATTATACATGTATTATATAATCAATATTATCTCGAAATCGGTCCCATATGTGTTTTTTCTAATTTGTTTACTCAGTGAAATTTTGTTTCTTAATTCTTAAAAAATTATTGAGATATTCATCAAGTATTGCTCTGTACGTTTCGTTATATCCTTATATTAATGAATGATTATTTTAAGCGACTCTACGTTATCTTATAACTATAATTTGTATATAATATAATGGCATATGAGGTAAGGTGAAAAACCTCAATAAAGGGTCTATCTATCTCTCTATCTACGGCATTAGTGTTCAAGCTACGGCCCGTGGGCCAAATACTGCACGCCGCATACTCTTATTCGGGCCGCAAGGATATCAAGCACTACCGTACATCATACATAGTCATTAAACGATACGAATATTTGTATTCAATGCTACAGCTTATTGGGATTTACTAGCCATCAATTAATTCAATTCATAGTTCAATTAACAGCTACGTAATGAAATCGGGAAATTATATAAATTTCGAAAAATACATTGTTCTTAAAGTATACATTCATAACTGCGTCCCACCAGCCGACGTAATATGGCCTGCCGAGTGAAATGCTTGTGAGTCTTTGCTTTACGAGGTACAGGGAAGATGTAAAACAAGGGAAAATATGAATGAATTGTACTATTTCGGCTTGGGCGTGTTCGACTTTTTCTCTTTCTCACTCTCCGCTGTCCTCGGTTTTCCCTGAAAGCCAAGGGAACATTTTCTCACGGCCTCGGACACCTTTTTTACCCGTCATTCCGCTCCGCGACGCTTTATGCAGTTTTTTACGACTCTACCTTTAGAAAAAATATGATGCGTTGCCTGTTTCGTAAACCTGTTCAGGTGCCTTAATTCTTTGTGTGATTTACAAGGAGCAGAAAATCTTTGGTAGTTATAAAATGCACTTTTCTCTTAAGGACATTGATGCAATTTTGCTTCCTTCAAGAAATGAATAAACTATCATTTAGAGAGTTTGGCTTTTATGTTCTTGTGTTTGAATAATTTGAATATAACCTCGGACGTAAATTTAAGTAATATATTAATTACTCTGAAATTTCATTTTTCGATTCCGTTGGTAACAGAGCAGTCAATTTCTGCTGGTTTCCAATAATAGTAATAATAATATATTCGGGCGAGATTGAGACTAAAAGTCTCCTCTTCCATCTAACACATCGTCATATTTGATACTGTTGTTTATTTAAGAAGATGGAAAATAGAAATTAGAAAAAATTATGAGGATTATGTTGATATAAAAAAACATGAGATTCTTAGGGAAAGATTATCCACTGCAGGAAAACACCCACTAGGAAGGGGGGCGTGAAAAACCTGCGCAAACCTACCGATAGTAATAGCTAAAAGATGCTAAAGAACATTACAAGAATAAAATGCATATAATAAATACACTTAATATACACATAGTAAATGCATAGTCAAGAAGTATATAGATAAAGGAATTATGAATAATTGTACATCAGCACTTAGAATAAATCAGTTTGACAGTAATATACATCCTACCATAATTATACATACATGGGCAAAACATGAAATACGTACATTTACATACATATACATACATATAGAAGTACAAATAGTAGTAGTATGGAGTCTATCAAGAACTTCGCAAATGGAGAATTAAGATACTGTTGCTCGTTCATAAAAAAATTGTACAAAGGACACAAACTGGGCAGATGATTGGGTCTGGTCGGGTTGGGTTTGAGGTTCAGGATCCCTTTCCACATGCAGCATTGGGTTTTTGGATGAATTTGAAACTAGTTTGCGTTTGATGAATAAAGGTTATCTGAAAAATTTACTGGCTGGAACTGAGAAAAGGGAAACTGGAAAAGAAATTTTAATTTAGAGAAAATGCTGATACATTCATACCTAAACAAAAATGTCTATAATGATGGAATAATATATAATAGAGTACATTAACTTGTTGGACAGAACTGCAGTAATAAGCTTTTCTCGTATGTTCTTCAATTCCACTTCAGATACAGGTAGTTGCTAATTTCATCGTCTTCCTGAATACAGATCACTTGGAACTCTTCCAGGAATCGAATAAGGGAACAATAGTATGAAGTATAAAGCGCTAACCTGTCAATTAACCTGAATTCTTTTATATGCAGCGATCTTTTCAGCTGTCAGTCTACAAAATCAGTAAGAAAAATCAAGCAACCATACATTTTTATGAAAAAACTGCAACAAAATCTGGACCAATATTCTTCTAAATTTGGAAGTTGTAACGAATGTGTACGTTGAAAGTATTCATTACACGTTTAAATGACTCATTAATCGCCATAATTCTCTCATTCATAGCATTAGAGCAGATATGACGTCGAACATGGTGTTATTGATAAAAGCGTCGACAAATTTTTGATTTAGGTGGGTCAACATTTTAATGTAGATGAAATAAATTATAATACATCAATACATTTTCCTTTGACGTGAAAATGAGGAATTTTACTAACTGTGCGCTGACAAAGTGTAAGTGAGATTTAATAATTTCCAAAACCTCAAAAAATCTGATTGCCTGAGTGAACCCTTTGACAGTGTTAAGCTCGAGTGGGCCACCAAACCTCACTCACTCACCTGGAAGAACTTCAAATGGATTACGTAAATATTACATTAATATTGCAACGTTAAAATAAGAGTCCTTTTGTGAGAATACAGCTTTGTAGCTGAAGGTAAAACTCCATATCGAGAAGGGAGAGAAAAATAGTCGCAAAGTCAAAGATAAATTGAAATTACGAGCAATTAGAATTTTACACCGGCTAAAAAATTTCAAAGGATAAAGTAAAAACTACAAGAGAACACAAAAATTCATCGACGACAACGACTCCCCTGAAAATCTAAATATTAAGTAGATAAAGAGATAGGGTGCTATTATAGACGTATGCATGTAATATTTGAGAAATATTATTGACGGGAGTGCCAAACAATACTTAAAGATAATCGCGCGATTCCTCATCTGTAGGAAACAAAGAGGGAGGTGGATGGAGAAAAGTGGGGAGGCCACTTTATAACCTTTCAAGGAATACAAGTCTCGGCGGGGCGTGGGTGGGCAGATTTAGGAGGGGATTGAAAAATGGCGGGAGAGGAGAAGTTACCGGAGTAAAGTAGTGGTTTGGAAATCTTGAGAGGCGAGGAGAGATGGAGCCGAGGACTGCAGAGAGAGATGACTACAGGGAGAGGGGCAGGCGTAGGGAATAGTAATTGTAGATTGGGACGATATGAAGGAGGAGATTGTGGAGTGATAAAGAGGCGAGTATCACGATGAGAGAGGCGAGTAGAGAAAAAGCTCGTGGGATGAGAAATAAAATGAGAGAGAAGAGTTCTTCGGTTTGGGATGGGTATATGTTGTGGGTGGAGTTAGAGAGGCGCAGGTGAGTAAGAGGATTAGAGGTAAGGAGTGGGTGTGAGGAGGAGATTATTGGTGGAGGATGGCGAAGAGGAGGGTGGGGGTGGATGATGTATGGTGGAGGGAGTTGCCTGAGAGTAAGAAAGGGTGGAAGAAGGAAGAAGATGTTGGAGCCTGGGGAGAGGAAGATGCAGAAATGGCGACCCAAGAGGAAGAGAAAATGGAGAAGAATAAGCATAAATGAAGGAGATGGAAATTATTGGGAAACTTGAAGATATATTCTATAAAATCTCCCTCTAAATACCCCTTACCTGTACCTAGAGTTAGGGGGTGAATTTGTAAGCGATTGCTTTTGGAAGTTTTTTCGCGAGGATGTAGTTTTATTGCGGCTGAAGCAGCATGGGACCAACTCGCAATTGAACAGGAAGTCTTCATATACTTCGCGATATATACTTCCCAATGGCTGATTTTCTTTGTGTTATAAAAGATACTATAAATATCACTGCACAAGAGTTAATATTTTTAGTGATTGCGCCTTCATTGGCTTTTGCTTCATAGAGATTTAGTACGCCGTTAAAGTCATCGTAATGTTTGACCTACGAATCTTCTCCAGCGCTACAAAACTCCTTTAGTCGTGATCAGTGTGGAGGAGGAATAAACTGAAGCGGGCATTGTCTAGAATGAATTAAACGATTATGAAAATTAGTTGTGAATGAACAAATTCTGATGAGGTAAGAGTAGACTAATGAGATCGAAAAGTTCAATTTATTATTTTAAAAATTGTTTAGTGAGCAACACGAATGTAGAATTTGAGGAAAATTTACCAAAAGGACAATACTACGGAAAATATTTTAAACTGGATTTACGAGGTTTGTAAAATCTCATCTTATAACTTCAATTATCAATTTAATTTTAAGATATTTTGGTAACGGTAATAAAACGAATCAAGCTTCTACTCAAGAATACATCTCCTGGGTTCATTGTGAAAAGACTCTCAAAGATTGATTCGGCATCCCATAGCCAAAAAGAGTGTTTTGAGTCCCTTGATCGTTCAAATAAGAGCAATTGCGGTTAAACTATACAGTATAAGTACATTGGTTACATTTTGATAGTAAACCAAATAATAAATATCACACTGGAAAATATAGCGCCATCCTTCTAAGTACCACGAATTTGATCGGAGCTAAATTATAAGATGCGTGATATAGGTCTTTAAGAAGCCAATCCCTCATCAAATGTCCTGTATGGGAACTGCTCACGTAATTATACCGTAGGGATCAACTCGTTTTCTAATCCGTAGGAATACTACTATAATTCAGTTTGGAGAATGGAGGGATAACATAGGGTCGGAACGTGAAGGGAGGGCTGAGAAGAATAAGGAAGAGTAAAGGCGAAAGTCGTATATTCCATATATTCCATGTACGAGAGATGGAGAGAGGGAGGAAGGGAGAGATTTAAGGCCAGACGAAAAAAATCCTGCATCCAGTGATTTATTGCCATCTCCAACTCTTTCTGCTCGCCATCCAACAAGGTCTATCTCGTGCTCTCCAAATCTCCCACCCAAACCCAATCATCTTCATCCCTCACTCCGCCTCCTTTAACATCCAGTCCACGCGACATTAGATTACCAAACATTTCCGCGTGAAAAACGACGTAATGACTCTTAATTCGATAATGATACCCCGAGGTCTCTGGCAGTATATCTCCTCCAAACCCCTTTTTCTCTAACCCCGCGCGTTTTTCTCTTCCCCTTTGCTTGGGCGCGCACCGCAAAGCAAGTGAGGTAAGGAGAAGAATGGAGAGGCGATGTAGGTTAAAGAGGCAGGTATAAAGATATGCCTTAGGGAGCAAATCTGGAATGTGGTTAGGGATATGATGGAAAGAACGCGCGGAACTAAAGGGGAAGTGGAAATTGGCGATGCGCAATAAAAAGAGACTTCCTTGTCGAGGGTGAGGGGTCATAAAGTGATATACAGAGGCCTCCCATTGAGAAGAGAACCTGGAGTGTCTATAAACTATGGATGATGGTTAGGATTGCCAGTTATCGGGGAATTGATTCCGGGAGTCGTATATTCTAGGTATAAGGCAGTTAAGGGTTATCAACCTTATTTGCTATTTTAACTAAAGACAAACCGCAATAATGAGGTGCACTATTTGAAATGAATCGGAACCGACGTCAATTACCTTATAACTTGCTTACCTTGCTTATACCTTAAACATTCGAAACTCAAAGAAAACTTATATAAATCATAAATTATTTCGTCAGAGTGAGTGATTTTTGAATTTATTCGGTATTGTGGTTCAGAACTTCCTAACTAACCTAAGTTTATTCTCCAAGTTACATTCCAAAATAATTTGATTCTAATCAGCGCTCGTTATCTAGTCCCAAACGTATTGTTCCAAAGATAAATTAAAGTTTTTAACATATCATTTAAGTATCATTTGGTCAACTTTACAATATCAAACGCACCTATGTACCGTAAAACCCGCATGTGTACATAAAATTAATTTCGGCTGTTTGCCGACAATTGCATATTATATAGGCGAATGACGGAAGGACGTGACCACGAAATCTAGCTAAGTGATCTAAACCAGTTAGCCGAGTGGACAAAAATAAATGAAATGGTGATCAACGTTTGTAAATGTAAACATATTAAGTTTTCTAGAAGAAAATCACCGGAATCGAATCATAATACACTGAATAATGAAACCATAGTCACCATACCCGACTGCAAATATCTAGGTATTAAATTTTCTGAAAATCTTAAATGGGGAAGTCACATCGAGGATATTACCACAAAAGCATATAGAAATCTCTACTTTGTATTGCGGAACCTTTAACGGAGTGGGAATGGAGTCAGGAAGAGGGCGTTTAAATCCTTGGTTAGGCCGATTGTCGAATATGCAACGAGTGTTTGGGACCCACAGGAAACAGGCTAAAGGAAGAAACTCGAAGGCGTGCAAAGGAAGGCGGCTAGGTAAGTAATCAGAAAGCATAGGAACGATGAAATTGTCAGTAAAATGTTAGATCAGCTAGGATGGGAATCGTTAGCGTCGAGGAGGAAGACCTTTAGGTTAACGGCTGTATTTAACGCGTGGAAGTGTAAAGATGGCTGGGGCGAACTGCAAGAGAGGTTTCATACTCCTAATTATATTGGACGCGGCGATCACAGATTAAAAATAAAGGAACGGGAACAGAAAACCGACGTGACAAAGTATTCTTTTATCAATAGAGGTATAAGGGAATGGAATGCTTTACCTGGAGAACTTCTCATTCCAATGCCGAATAACGCTAAAAAATTCAAAAAGAAACTAAAAAGGTTATAAAAGATTAATTTTTTGTATTTATTACAGCCATTTTTAAATTCATGTATAAAATTATACACATTTTCTAAGTTAATGAACTATGCATGATGTTATATGTTGTATGACTATATTGTATTTACTGTAATTATGCAATTGTAATTATTGTTAATTCTGTACTGTCCACGGGAGGTTTTTGGAGGGGTTTTCCTCCCGTCTTTGGGCGAATGCCGGACAGATCTGGTAATTATATTTCTTGCTTCCCCTTCACCGTTGCCACTTGGTCCTCCGACCAAATTGCAACGTTTTACTATTAAATAAATAAAAAATACGCCTTGCAATTGAGCTTAGATTTTAGGATACGGCCACCTAATTTAGTTAGTTATTGGGTATTTTTAAGCTAACGGAAAATCTAATTGAGAACCAACGAAATGAGAAATAAAGGAAGACATGATGATCTTTTACTCTGAATATGACAGAAAACACTCAGAAACAACAAAAGACAATATATAAAAGAAAATATTTCTTACAAAGGTATTCTAGCCTGATGATAAATTGGTCTATGATCTATCGTGTTACTTTCCAGTGAGTCAAATTTAGCTATTATCGAGACTTAAATCTAAATATACATTTATATTTAGACCGTCAACCTTTAAGAATGCCACTGTTATAATTTTAGATTATTGAACATCTTTTTATTAGCATCTTGAGGAAATAAATTGGATGAAAGGGAATACCAATTTTTAGTTTTTCAACATTCACTTTGGCAAAACATACCTTTGAAATGAATCACTGATTGGATTAAGACTACCATAAAATATAAATAATTAATGAGCTTACTTGAACTTTATTTCAGCCTTTTCTTATACAATAAAATGATCATTCCAATGATAAATGAATGTAAACTAGGGAATGAAAGGAGTGTCGTGATTTTAAAAAATAAAATAAGCAGAGATTATATAATACGAAATTAGAAATTACGTGAAGCGATGAAGAACGTATCTTTAAGATGTTGACAATGGTTATATTCGGATATAAAGAAGGAAAAGGTTGTTCTGAAGGGAAGGTTAAGGCACTGGCTGTATTTTTGAATCCCGAGGGATAAGAAGGAATATGAATACCATATCACTGATTGTAAAGTAAATACGAGTAAATGTTAGAGCTAAAATTTCACAAAATTATTTCAAGGCAGTTATAAAATAGGTATATTTTCCAATATTACAATGCAATTCCCAAATTTAATGTTTAGCTCTCGGCCGAATACATCTTTAACTCGGCTCCCATGGAGGAGAACCGAGACAAATCAATGGTATTATCATTAGTAGTATTGTTAAAAGTGCTTCGACAGCTTAGGTCATTTCGCACGTAGGCTACCACCGGGAATCGAACCCGGGACCACGGGAGTCCGACAAATCAATGTTACATGTTTATATCATATGGCGATTGAGAAAGTTCACTTATGCCGTCAAATGAATATAATGTAAGCACAAGATTAATAAAAACCATTTCATAATAAATATGGTTTTATTTTATACTTCGTTTATTAGCGGATCATGAAGTTTTTCTACGATTAGTATACATCTACCGCATTTATGACGACAGAATAAAACAATGTTCAAATTTAATTAGAGAAGGGTTGATGAGGATACTGTCTAAAACTGCCCTCTTTTACATTTTTCTAGATCCGTCCGCGATTCGTTATAGCTTGGTAAAATTTTCGACGTTTCCATAATTTTATTAATTTCTCTTCATTTCGTTGCGTGGCAAGCAATGGAGTCAACCAAAAAACTCAATAGGGATCCATGCCATGGAAAGTAAAAACACAAACGTTTTGTGGTTAAGTAGTTGAAAACGTCTCAAAATAATTGACCCATCCTAGATTTTTGTGTGTAGAAAAACTTTAAACGACAATGACATAGAAATGTCCGTAATGATGCTCTATTTTCTACCAGTTTTGATAGTGCCCTCGCATCTACAAAATAATTATATAGAAAGAGAAAAATTCATACAGGCTAACATTCAAAAGATATATACGGTAGGTTAAAGGGATTACCAACATTTCCCAGTACTGCTTTTATTACATTTCGCAGTTCCAAACGAATCGTCGTAAACTCTCTCAAAACCTTTAAATTCTATCCTATCTGGCCGGACTTCGTAGAAAGACATTCTGAATGAATAATGGATACTCTCCAGATCTTGTGAATACTAGAAGGTTTTTCTTATTCCTTGCTCTCAGAACCTCTTCGCTAAAGCCAGTGTCATTCCGTCCGACCATCCATTGCGGTCTCAAGCGACGATATCTTCCTTGTCCACTTAAAATTTACCCGCCACCCGCGTTGAACTATCAACCACCATTTCGAGACCGCCTTGTGGCTGAGCCTCGTTAAACTCAGTGCTAATCCATTATCTCGAAGGGCATTACCACATCTCCTCTTCGGATAACCCACGGCTTGGATTCGTTCGCGCTTCCAGCGCTCCCCACTCTCGTCGTGTCCCCCTAGATTCTACTCGCTCGCCCGCCTCGACTTATGTTCTCCTGATACCTTAGCTACGTCGGCAACGCTGTTCGCAACCCCCGGTGAGCGATGGAAGGAGTAGAGAGGGTCACAAAGACTCATCGACCGCACTCCCCACACCATCGCGCTTCATCCCACACCCACACAATCTGGGAGAGCGGGTCACGCGCTCTCGCTGAATGAATGCACCATCGCAGGGGTCACGCCCTGGTTTTATAAGGTGTTTGCGGGTAGACGTCGAGAGAATTGGGGGCTATTCGAAAAATCAACACTCGTTTCGGTAAGTGGAGGGGTTGGGAATGGATTTTTGTGAGCGTTCGTAGGAAAATGGTTTCGCATTATGGGAGGTCGCTTCGGGAGCGGCAACAGATTC
Organism: Ladona fulva; assembly: GCA_000376725.2. NCBI lineage: Eukaryota > Metazoa > Arthropoda > Insecta > Odonata > Libellulidae > Ladona > Ladona fulva. The sequence continues at coordinate 190,891 of KZ308420.1, read as the reverse complement.
CCCGGGACCGCGAAAGGAGGTGTCGCGCTTTAGTGCTCGATCGAATAGAAATTCTTTTCTGTATCTCCGATGGATATCTATATATAAAATCAGGGTTTTACAAAAATGTGAGCAATGTTTAAATGACATTACAAGCTGTTTTTATTGCTTTCTAATTCACAGCGATAGATTAACACTAAGATTATAACCATATTTCACTCATTTTGACATCCACTCAGAGGAATTACGAAGGCAAAAAGCGAGTACTTCTTCAAAGAATAACCTTACCTACCGTAATTGGTAGATTTTCATTCAACTCATGGATTGCGAAGACCTTGAATAAGATGCTGGGGCTTGCAAATTCTTAGCGCTCCAAGGAATAACCCATCGCAGCCATTGATTTGCTTCTGAATATAGCAGCATTTCAAATATCTGATTTGGATAGATGAATGAATGATTCAAATAATGAGCACTTGCATGTCAAATAAACATGGAAAATACATCCATTGGTCATTTATAAACAAATGAGCATTGTCTCGATCAAACTTAAGATCGTGCTTGGTCGCTATCAGTTTCTCTTAACTCATCAATCGAAAATAGTTTAGAAAAATATTCAAAACCCCTTCATCAGAAAAGGCAATAACCACCCCGTATATATATTTGCAGCCTGATTGGTGGAGGGAGTTTTGACGGCCGACTAACGCAGTGTATCCAGGTTCGTATCTTCATCGAGGGATGGATTTTTATGCTAATGTACCTATATGCTAAAATTTGAGCTCAATTCAATAATTGACCAATTAAAGATTAGATTCGCTATGATAATTAGGCAAGGAGAGATTGAAAAGGCAGCGTAATCACTGGAGCGTAAAAACACGATATTATTTAAAATGCAGATAATCTGAATCGAAGTGAGAAAGCTCTCGTAAAACAGTCAAATATACTCCTTGTTATAATAATTTTATCCTCTAGCGTTGATTGATGTAAATTTAACTTTTCGATATAACAGTCTATAAAATTATATCTTTCACGATATATTTGGAATTTAGTGCCATGGAAACCTTTTTCAGTAGTGTTTCAATTTCATCTTGTGTTTGCCGGTTGTGTTTGAATTCATTTCATTAGTAGAAATTAATTATTCAGTCGAATTTTAATTCGATATCTTCGGACATTTTAAATAAGGATGGGTTTGCCATTAGGTGCACTAGGCATGGCTGAGGGTTATGCCGTTAAGGAGAGAAGACGTTGTGTCGTTTATTAAGAAGAATAATCTCTAAATGAACAATCTTCATAAGGTGGGGCCTCAAAGTGGACCATGCGCCTAGGGCTTCTGACTGCTAAAATGTTTCCCAGATCATAAATAACTATTTATATAATACATGCTATTGTGAGAATAATATAAACATGAATCAGCTTTATCGAAGTATACAAAGAAGTGTAAACGCATTCTGATAATAACTTCATGCTTTAACACAAATTTATATTTAAAAAACTGTATATTTAACTTATCGTATATTGCATTCATCCCAATTCCTGTATTAAGAAAGTATATCCCTCGAGTAGAATAACGATCCAAAATCAAAACACGAAATCCGAGCATTTTTGGGTAATTTTCCTAAAAATTAATTATGTAAGGATAATCCGCTGAACGGATCGAATCTTTTAGCGAACTGAATACCATATTTCGAAGGTATTCAATTCGCTGAAATAAGGTAAGCCTTACAAAAGGAACACCTCGGTATCTTCCCTTTTTCCTTTTTGTGACGTCATTCTTCACTGTTTTGTGGAACAGGGAACACCAAGCGAGTCGCAAGTAGCTCCCTAGCTGCCACCGTCAACCTTAGACCCCAGTAGAATGGCAAGAATAAGGTAGGAATGCGAGTAGTACGACTCGCAGTCAATCACCAGCGGCCATGATGCAATAATAAAAATAAATATCGAAGACGGTTGATAATAAATATAGATAGCCCTATGGTTTAATCTTCAATATCCAAAGTTCATTTTCATCGATTCTACTTGCTGGATCAGTAGATTTTTTAAAATTTTTATTTGTTATTATTATTTCCAATAGTAGGTTTTTGAAATGTTTCTTTCATTTTTGAAACAGAAAATAGATCGTTACAAGTTCAGAATTCTAATGGCATTCACGGTCCTCCTTTTTGATACTCCACTTATAATCTGTTTGATGTGTACGTGAGAAAACTTATGATGATTGCATGCATATATTAGCTGTTAAATGTATGAACTATGCTAGTAATACCTCAAAAATTACGTATTCAGAAATCTAGAAATAGGTTAACACTAATTCAAACCGGCACTCAGTGTCATTTATCGTTTAGTACTTGTACAGTAAATATCTTCACATCCCAGAAATGAAACTGTTAATTAGTGAACTGAAATAATTAAACGGTAAAGGTGAACTTTTATTGATATTCGAAAGAAAAGATTTTTGAAGAAAGATTTTTGTTCTCCGGCCCAATCTGAATTTCAGAAACAGAGATACGTTATCTTAAATTGCAGACGTATTTCTATTCATCAAGTGAAAATGTTTATGCTTCTCAAGACTAAATTCAACTAACGCTGAAACTATAACACATAAGTAACTATTCCATAAAAATCCCGTTAAGTGTGAGAGTTAGAATCCATTTACCACCTGAAAATAAAAGACGGGAAGCTCTCAAGATGAGGTATCTAAAAGAGGCGTGGCGATGGGAAGTAAATGGGTTGAACCGAAGATATGTGGAGGCATATGGGAGTCCGAGTTGATTAGTGAGTGGGGGAGTGTAATATTTGCCGGCTTTGAAAAGGATCTTTCCATGGGAAAGGTAGAATGAGCGAAGAAGATGAAAATTTCAGGTAAACCTTGAAATAGAAAACGGTGAATGAGGAGGAAAGATTGATGAGAAGGCGGATGGGCTTCTGAAAATAACGTGGAACGAACCCTTGGGAGTTTCTAAGTCTTGTTGTGAACTATCTTGTTTACTAAGCCCATTGCCTCGAAAATTCATCAATGATGAAACAATAGTTTCTGGCGAAGCTTTCGATATACTTGCATGGAGTAGATGCAAATCATGCCCGTAGCAATTATTTCTACACAATTTGAAAATACAGATAAACAAGACTGAATTAAACGTTGCGAAATCGATAGCTACGAAAGTGTACCAAGATACGGCTCTCAAAGCTATCAAATAAATTTAAATTTATGATGGGCTTAAATGGAGCAGATAAAGATGTGGCATAATTCTGTACTTTTCAGAAAAAGAATGGGTGCAACTTTAGCAACAAAAGACTTCAGCATTAGTTTAATATGAAAATCAGAAGACGAATTCCAGTATATCAACATAGAAGATCCCAAATGGAATATATTGAGAATAGATCAAGTATAGTGATGACTCACTTAAGGCAATATTTCCACGTATTCTCACTCTATAGCTGGCCTAAAAAAATTCCCAATCATTTTCTTAATGCCTCAATCGAAATCATAGGGCAAAAATAATATCGGAAGTACAAATAATGATGGAAATAACTAAGCCTTGATGCATAGCATCATCCATGAGGAAATATGATGATGATGGCGACAATTCAAAAAGAAGGTAGGCCATCTAATTACGGCATTACAACAATAGGGAATGTCAAAGCACTTCTTCAGACTGCGATAAGCACTGACCTAAGTAGCGCATTGCTAAGAGTCATGGGTATATAATAATTTTGCACTGAAGTTCGATTTCACACAAAGAATTCAATACTGAACTCTATTACTTAAGGCCGCGAAGGCTTTGTGCGTTGAAGCTTTCTTTTTAAAAGCATCAGATCAAAGGTTAAGAACTGACAAAGGATTATCTGTAATTGATTCAGTATAAATGTCTCTCGTAAATGCTTTAAGAATTAACTATAGATTAGGTTAAGTGGGCAGATTTCGAACGACGAAACTAACTCCTATTCGGTGCCAGTATTTATAATTCTTATAGCAATATTTCTTAAAGGTAAAACTAATGGTGAAGTCCTTCGCCCAAAAACCACAAAATTAAATCGTAGTGTAGTATTCAAGTCGATTCGCTCGATGCTTAAAAGTAAATGAATGACGGACGACGATTCTCATAACATGCGATGCCCATTAAACAAGCCAAACTGATCTTGCCGATGCCCCTTAAAAGATAAGACCTCACGCCTCACGGCCACGATCAAAGATGAAGCGTGAGAATATTTTCCAGAGAAAGATAAACTTTTAATTGATAAACAGAGAGAGGAAGCGCAGCGAGTGATGCTCTCGATAAGGCCGGCGCGATTATTTAAGTTATCGAAATGATTCTGTTTGAGAGAAAGAAAGTGTATTAACTTTGTCTGGAAGAATAGAGAAGGCCAACTTTTTCCACGAGAGTTCCTTGGAGTAGATACTCCTCCTTCGTGACGTACTTTTTCTCCCGAGATGGAACTCCCAGATTTCGATTTAGAAAAACAATATGGGAGCGGAAAATTCCCGGAACAAATTCCTGTAATTACGGGACAAATTAAAAATCCTTTTGGAATAGAGGGAGGCGCGGGAGGAATAAATCTTATTGATAAAAGCTCGCTGAGAGAGTAGGCAAAGCATATCGCATCATTTCGTGTCAAACGACAGGCTCGCTGGAATGCTACCTATGGATGGAAACTACGAGTTAATGGGAGAAGCGGGTAGGAGTTATTTTTATCGCAATAATTACCCTGGCAATAGCGTTGGGTTAAACGGGATTCTAATCAATAGTTAGAACGTCTCAGATACTCTTATGAAGGTGAAGGATCACGTGGAACAAATTTCAAAAATACAAACTGTACTACCAGCGGATTCATTCTTTTGGGCATAGGGTTGCGGTTGTGCACTGTTAGAATCAAACCTGATGATTGTAATTTGTGGATGTTATGTTAAATACCTTGTCTTCCGGAACTTATTATATAATCTGCTCGTTTTGAAGATTAATATCGAAGAAACGATAAATTTGAATTTATGAATACCCGGTGTATAAGTAACTAATTATAAATACTGAGAGGTTTTTTAATTTAAAGAAAGAAAACTCAAGAGCATTCCCATTTTGACCTAATCCCTGTTTAGACACATTGCTACCTTGTGAAAATATTGTTTACATCTCGAATTAAGAAATATTATTATGATAAGCAGACATTTTTACATTTTTTTTTCCAAATTTCAGCAATATTTTTCGAATTCCGTCCTTTTTGTTAAATAACTGTTGCGAGATAAAACATACCATAGCTTCGGATGCAAAAAATTTCCTACGGGAATTCAAAAACATTCTATGACCCAAAATACAATATAGAACAAAATTATAATATACCTATCATACAAAATAACAGGAATACCCGTACGAGTAAGCAGAAAAGTTATTTCACAGCAAGTAAGATTTATGTAAAAGATATATTTATATATATATATAT